>WBMW01005774.1:0-82856 GCA_013396635.1 Penelope pileata
GGTCTTGGACTTGCTCTGCTTTTGCATTGGGAGGGATTTGGCTCCTCTGACCCCATGTAGAGGTTCAGGGACGTGAGAGGCATGGGAAACCTGACTGTCAGTGAAGACTGAGGCAAAGAACTCATTGAGTACCTCAGCCTTTTCCAAGTCTGTTGAAGACGGTTCTCCCTCCTCATTTCTCAGAGGGGGTGCACTCTCCTTTGCCTGTCTCTTCTGACCAATGTATCTGTAGAACCTCTTCCTGTTATTTTTCACATCCCTTGCCAAGTTCAGTTCCATCTGTGCCTTGGCTTTCCTTACCCCATCTCTGCATGTCTGGACGACATCCCTATATTCTTCCCAGGCCACCCATCCCTGCTTCCACTGCCTGTGCATTTCCTTCTTATTCCTTGGATAGACCAGCAGGTACTTCCTCAGCCATGCTGATTTCCATGAAACCACGCTGATTTCCTGTCTCCTCTGCTTGATTTCCTGTGCTGGGAGATAGAGAAATCTTGTGCTCTCAGAAAGGTATTCTTAAAGAGCTTCCAGCACTGTTCCATTCCTATGTCCCTAACGGCAGTTTCCCAGGGGATCTCATCCAGTAATTCCTTAAACAGACTGAAGGTGACTCTGCTAGAGTTCAGGGTCCTGACTCTGCTCTTTGCCAGGACCACGTTCCTCAATATCATGAGTTTGACCAGAGCATTTTCACTTAAGCCCATGCTGCCTCTGATCTTGACCTCTTTAGTGATCTCTTCATTGTTGAGCACCAGGTCCAGTAATGCTTCACCTCTGGTTGGTCTATCCAATATCTGGACAAGGAGAACAAATATGTATATAAGGAGAACAAAGAAGCAAAAAGAACAACAAAACAAAGATGTAATCAAAAATATATTTAACAGGAGATTAAAAAAGAAAAATTTTCATCTATAATTTCATGGTTGAAGAGATGACATTTTGAGGAAGATCTGTAGATTGAAGTGATTAATGACTTAGGAAATAGGCAGGAAACCAGGTACTAAGCAAAGTGCCTGGAGAGTTAAACAGAACAGTCCTTTTTCAAATAAAAATAACTATTATGTATGTTGGGATTCAATAATATGAAGAAGACGAAGTAGTTAACTGTATATGTAGGAAACAAGTACGGTAAGCTACTTAAATTAAGAGAAGTGTTTGCTGTGCCCACAGAGAAATGGGGCAAAAATGTTGACTTTAGCAACTGCAGGGAATAGTTGCCAATGTAATTGTGTGCAGCATGGTTAGAAAAGGTGAAGGTCATGGTTAATTTTAACATTTGTAAGTGGTTACAGCTGGAAAGACAAGAGAGCAACTGATGATGAAACAGGGAGAATTAAAAGTGGGAAATGGCATTTGGTGGGCAGTGAAAACAAGATATGACCTTTTGGTTGTAAATTAAACGCTTATATCTGCTTCCTAGGCACCTGCTTGTAATCCGCCCTAAGGATTTAATGGATAAATACTTTAAAGTAGCTAAGTGATTCAATAGCCTCAGTCTTATTGATTTTCAATGGGATTTAGGTCTGTAAATCACTTAATCTCCTTTAAAAATGCAACCTTTTGTCATTATGTGGGACAAAATAATCTGAACCAGGTCTCAGATTAAACACTGAGACTTTCTAAACACAGATCCTTCAGACGCAGAACTAAGTTATCAGATTTTTTTACCTTTTATTTTCACTTTCTCTGTGACTCTTTGTTAATTCTTGCTTTTAATCTCTATCTTCTGCATTTGCAATAGGGAATAAGAGTTTGAAACAGTTACATTACTGACTTTGGTACTTTATTTCCCTTTTGTGCTTCAGCTACAGAACATACTTGCAAATTCAGATATACAAAACTCTGGCAGTCTCGTCTGCATACATCAGCATGTCCGTGCCACTAATTTAGGGATGGAAAATAACCATACTGTGGTCTAACAGTTTGCCAGAACACTGCTTTGTTTCCTTTTGAAGTTCATTACATCTTACCATCATAAAATAAATGAGAGAAAGCATTATGCTGAGCAGTTCGGTGTTCTGCATAATGTTCCATTTGGATTTCATTATTATTATTATGTTAGAGTGGTTAAAATGGTGTGTTTTAGGAGCAGTAAAGTGGTGAGTGAGCCACAGTCACAATCTGTGAAATCGTTGCTACGCCCTCTTTGGAAGCAGGACGGCAATTACTGATGCATCCTGAAAGAATTCATCTTTGAGTAATGAGCATGTTAACAAAAAACAAAAAAACAAACAAACAAACAAAAAAAATTGGTTTACTCCTACCCAACATGAAAAAAAGATAATAATAAAGGTTTTGTTCCCTTGCTTGTCTGTGTGGGAAATTGTCCTGTCATGCCTGCCCAAGTAGAGCAAGAATAGTTGGCTTATACCTTTCTGGTTGGGAATATCATTGATATCTCTAAGAATTTGCACTTGCTGTGCTGATTAATTCTCTGCCTTATGTTCAGAGAATTGTAGGTCTAGTGAAATTATTCAATTGATCAGCTGATTGTTATTTTACTTCGGTTGAATTTTTTTTAATTAGATACATAGTGAGAAGTATGGCTCCATGTATCAGAACTGAAGTATCACAGCAGTGGGGACTGGAAGAACTGAAGAAACAGTACTGCAGTTAGATAAGGTTCTGCACTAGCAGGAATTCTCAGCTGGAACTCATGTATAAGTATATATTTGTGTATCTAAAGGGATAAATTGCAGTCTTGTGCTTTGGTCTTTGAATTTGTTGAAGGCGGAGACCAAATCCTACTCTCACGTCTAAATCTGTCCTAATCTCTAGAGATCTTCAACTTTTGTGGAATTATTGTCATTCTAGTTGATATAAAGAAATAGCATTGGGTTCACATAATCAGGAGCATATTGCTTAATAAGAAAGTAGTAATAGACATTTAATAGACTGTTACAAGCTTAATAAGGTATTTTGGTCCTTATAGAAGATAAAAGGATGTTAATTATTTTGACTTTGTATAATCCAACTAGACAAGCTCACAAGTTTTTCTTCATGGTGTAAACACTAACATAACCATAACTGCTCTTCATGTAGAGTTCGAAAAAAAAGTAGAGATGATACCTAAATATGTGTTTCTTTAGATAACATCTGATAAAAATACTTAAAATGAGAAAATGTTCTTTTAATTATTTTTCTTTTTTAATCCAATGTCACTTCACTGATGGCTTCACATGCAGATTGAAAATGTAACGGATGTCAAGACACTTAATGTATAAAATAGTCTTGTGCTTCTCCTGTTGAGTCCAGCCCATTCTGTCTGTAAAATACATGAGAGCATGACAACAAGTGACAGGGTAAACCTTGTCCTTTGCTAGACTGGAATGGTATTACTGGGGAGAACTGATTCTCCTCCTACTTTAAAGTTCTAAGATGTGCAAGTGGCAAGAGGTCCAGAACAGCCTCCAGTACAAGTCAGGACAGAGGAATGAGTTCTTTGCATCTTCTCTTCCACAAACAGTGGTTGAATCCTCTGGAGTTTTGATGCAGAGGTACTTGCTTTGCTTCTAAGCAATCACATTGCTTCAGCTTATCAACACAGATTCCTTTGTTAGCATAGTGTTAAGAGTCTCTGTGAAGCATGTTTTGCAGGGGGAACTTTCAAGAGCCAAAATCAGTTGCTGGTAATGAAACGAATAAGAAATTGTAGATTTTTTTTTTTCCTGGTAGGTTAGCTATGATGGCGAACTTCATAAGCACCCACAGCTGGAAGCTGATTTGACAGCAGTGAGAGAGATCTATGGGCCTAATGCAGTATCTCTCAGGTATGTCATTTACTGTTTTTATTGTGGAACCTTTAACATTTTGCGAAATGAGTTCCATGTACACTTTCCCTGGCAGATAAAACTGATCATTTCTGTGTATTGTGGCAAAAGAAAGGAGCACTGTTAGCTGGCAGGAATGCTGGATTTGGCTTCATTTCGTGGCTGAGTACTCGCACAACTGCCTATTCAGAGAACATGTCCTGGAAGCCTATTCTAAAACGTCGTTGTCTTTTGCAGTTCAGTAGGTATTTGATAAGGCTGTTGTAGTTTGTTGAAAAATGCTATTCAGCATTACTCTGAGCCCTTGTTAAACTCTTCCTCTGTCGTATTGTCTTCTGCCCTGGAGGTGAACAAGAGAAATGATAAGAGGTTTAGTAAGCATTGTCTTTAGGGAAAGATAAAAGGGGTTGGTTTTGTCTAGTCTGGAAAAAAAAAAGATGTAAGGAGAGGACGTAATAACAGCTTCTGTTCTTCATAAAAGCTGTTTATAGATAAGAGGAGTGATCAAATGCTCTTAATTGTTGTTACGAGGGAGAAAGTAAGAAACTGGCTTGTTGGCAACAAATAAGAATTTGATTAGATTTTAGGAAAGCTTTCTAGTTGTAAGGAGGTGGGCAACCAAAGAATTCTACTCAGGCAAATGGTGGAATATTGATCAGAGGTGGTTTGCACTGAGAAATTACACAAAAATTCCTTAGGGCATATAGGAATGTGCATAATTATGCACTAAGGCACAGCTGCATGATGTATTTAATTCTATTCAAGTCTTTTATAACTTCATTTTCCATCTATGTAATATTAATAATTTCATTAAAATAACAGGCAAGATTTAACAGACCTGTCAGAAGCATCACAAATAAAATATCAAAGCTGACATACAGAAAAAATAATGAAATATAGAGAAGATAATAACCGTAGGCATGCATGTAATTCAAGTAATGATTCCTGTTAACCTCTAAACAATAATCTCTGTTATTTTAATCTGAGAGAGAATGTCTACAGCTATACTATGCCTTTTGAAATTAAGTGAAAATTCATTACATTTCAAGGTCCTGGGGAATTAAAATTCAAATAGTTGTGTGTGGGTTTAGGCAATTAATGAGATAGATGTCTAGTTGCCAAATTGATGACTATGAAATTGAAAATACCTTGATATGTAACCTTTCAAAAACTTTAATGCATCTAATTTATTGAATCAGCTGTTTTCATTATGATCTCCTTAGGCTCATTGTAGTAGAAATTGGCATCCATAGCTGTTTTTGGCATGTGGAAAGCTTTTGTGCTTCTTGCACTCTGTTGTAATGGAAAGTACTCATGAGTTCTCGGAGATGATAAACACAGCATTAAGCAGTCAGTTTAATCCCTTTCCAACAGCTCTACTTCTCTGACTGCAACAGGCCTATCTAACAGTGAGACCAATAAAAATGCATTTCTTAGAGAACTGACCCTGTTTTTCTAGTCTCTTACTGTCAGAGTGAACTTTGCATATGAAAAGCAGAATTCCTGCACCTGCTTGCCTTTCCCTGAAAGCGTGTCAACTAATGTGTGAAAAACTGAGAATTAATGTACTTTTATATGTGGGCTGCTCCAAAAGCAATGACTCCTATTTTATAATGTTGGCGCACGGTGTCAGAGGTGGATGTTGGTGGCATGGCAGTTGAGGTTGAACCTTCCCACCAATATTCCGTTACATTTTGTTGCTGTGTGACAGATGGCAGCAGAGGGGCACTCTGACCAAATGGCATCTGACATGAAAGTGCGGATGGAGCAAAGGTGTGTCACTAAATTCCTCCTTGTGGAAAAAATGGCACCCACTGACATTCATCAACGCTTGCTGTACATTTATAGAGACCAAACAGTGGATGTGAGCACAGTGATGCGGTGGGTAGTGCGTTTCAGCAGTGGCAACAGCAACATAAAAGACAAGCTACATTCTGGACAGTCATGTGCAGCCGTCACACATGAGATGACGAGTGTCTCAATCAGCTCATTCATGCAAATCAGTGGATTGTGATGAGTGAACTGTGTACAGTGATGAATATGGGCTTCAATGCATTGGGAACAATGGTGGCAACATTGGAATATCACAAAGTTTGCACCAGGTAGATCCCACAGATACTCACACAAGAATAGAAAGAACACTATGCACGTTTGTCAGGACCTATTGAACCAATACAAGGCTGAAGGTGACAGTTTCCTGGATCACATCATTTCCAGTGACGAGATGTGGTGTCACCATGAGTTGGAGTCAAAATAGCAGTCCATGGAGTGGCAAGACATGAATTCCTTATTGAAGAAGTTCAAGAGGCAGCCCACAGTGGGTAAAGTGATGTGCACTGTCTTTTGGGATAGGAAAGGGTGATCCTTCTGGATTTCCTGAAACCCGGAGAAACCATCAACTCTGACCACTATATGGCAATGCTGACTAAGCTGAATGCTCAAGTTTCCTGAGTCAGGCCAGAGAAGATGGCCTTTCTCTTGCAACATGAAAATGCCAGGCCTCATACCAGTTTGAAGTCCATGGAGCATATTGCCAATCTTGGCTGGACTATCCTATCACACCCACCATGCAGTCTGGATTTAGTGCCTTTTGACTTCAATTTGTTTGGGCCAGTGAAGGATGGATTGTGTGGACATCATTTTCCTAGCTATGTGCCATCATAGCAGCTGTGAAACAGTGGTTCTCCTCCGCTGTTGTAGATTTTTATGAGTGTGGCATGCAGGCTCTTGTTCATCTCTGGTGAAAATACATAGCTGATGGTGGTGACTATGTTGAAAAGTAGTGTTTTGTAGCTGAGATTTTTCTCTATCAAATAGTGTTATTGTACTCTCTGTATTTGTTGCAGTTTTCATGGAAAGCAGTAGGAGGCATTACTTTTGGAATGACCTATGTAGAACTGACTGCTTAAGTCATTTCAATTACAATGAAAACAATTTTTGGTTTAGGTATGTCAATGAGTATGTTCTAGCCCTGTTTCTCAGAAGTCTTCACGTATGTTGGGAGAGACAATCTGCAAATAATAGACAAAACAGAAGGTTTCAGACAGCAATAAAACACCAATGAGCATAAGTTAAATCTGCATCTTGGGAATTCCAGCAATACTACACATAACAGATAAAATAAGGTAACTATTGTCTTGAGTGCGTTATGGGGCAATCACTACGTTTTGACAAACAAATGCTTGAATGTATGAAGCAATCCCACAGGCATTCTATGCCACCTTTTAGGCTTTGTCTTCAATTATTTGTCTCAAGCCTCTGCTTAGGTGACTGGCTGTTAGCCTAAAATACTTTGGAAAACTGACTAGGATTTCCCTTTTTTGTAAATAGCAACAGTACGTGACCATTATTGTTTCCTTGTTTTGTCTGTGCAGTGCATCAGGCAAAAATACATGGCAGCAATGGAGTAAGAATTTGAGAGAATTATTAAAAATAAATAAATAAAAGTTATAGCCTATTTAAGCAATGTCTGAAAGGAAGTTTCAGTGCAGCAGTCACCCACTGCGTATATTGATCCAATCTGTATAAGTGTGTATTTACACACATTCTGATTTTCCCATGTTATCCTTTATCATTATCCTTTATAAAATCTTCCCTGTTATAAGTACTCCTGGGCTGAGGAGTGTCTTAAAGAGCTCTAATGTTATGTAATTCTTTCCTTTCAGGGAATATGGAGCCATTGATGATGTAGATATTGATCTGCATATTGATGTTAGCTTTCTTGATGTAAGTAATCTAATCACAGAACTACATAATGAACTTTAATACCCATTTAATTCTGCTATACATCCTACTCTCCAGACAACTACTGAGACCTTCCTTTTTTGGAGGCTTGATTTTCACAAGTGATCATATTATTGGTTGCTACACAGCAGAAAGATTTCCTTTTCCTTTCCCAATCACAGTGTTAGAATGTGTTTAAGGCTTTTATTTACTGCAGGTATATTTCCTTTAATACCTGCGTTGTGAATGGTAAGTGTTCTAACTGATGTAAATACATTTCTTTTTTTGCTACCTTAGACATTAGTTAGGTGAAAGCACTTCATATAATCCTGGAGGGAAGATGGCATTGGCTAGAGCTCACCTCTGGGTTCCTCAACATCTGCAGCTGATTAGAGAGACGCTTGAGGAGCAAAAGGGACATAGGACAGTGGTGCTGTTGACTGGCAGCATGACTTCAGTTATATTGTCATTAACTCCACACTTCTCAGCTCATCTGTGCACTAACTGCCTGTCCTCTATATGCAGAAAAAAAATTGGAGCTTTTAGGGGCATCATTAGCTTCTGTACAAATATATCATATTCTCGTGTTAGTACAGCACATAAGATTATTTTCTAAAATTTAAAAGAACTTGCTCTTGGGCTCTTCTAAAATTTAAAAGAACTTGATTGTACCTTGAATCATTTTAGTCAGTCATAAGAAGGAGCAAATGTTCCCCTTGCCCTATGTTATAGGTTGAGTGTCCTTTCTATCTTTATTTGCTCGTTTGCTTTCCAGCTTTGAAGCAGTATCTCTAGATAGATGGGAATGTGTCTGCTTGCACTGCAGATGTAGTGTCTTGTAGAAATCTGCGCTCAGTTTAAATGGGCATATTCAGTAATTGAAAACAGTTTAACACTACTCTTAAGAGCATTAGCAGACCATAGTTTGTCCTAAGTCTCGCGTTTAAAGTTGGAGTAGATATCCCATTATTGGGTAAATGGATGGATAGTGTTTATACCAACTCCTAAGGTAAAGTGACAAAATGCAGCAGTTCTTTGCGATGTTTAATGGTGTCTGTTTTCTTTTTATCTTGAACTAGGAAGAGATTGCTGTCGCTTGGGATGTAATTCGCACAGAGCCTATAGTGGTGCGATTGCACTGTTCACTTACACAGTACTTAAATGGTCCAGGTTAGTCATCTGTGTATTGTTCATGTCCCTTGTGTGATGCCTTGCTCTAAACCATGTCTTGGGTGCTAGATACTCTTTCACTGCCAAATCTTTGACTGTGCATGTACTTAAATCTGCTGCTGGGAGCAGTCCTTCTGCTGTGAAATTATGCTTATGTGTACTTGCCAAAGTAGGTCACAGAATGACAGAATTGTAGGGGTTGGAAGGGACCTTAAGAGATCATCGAGTCCAACCCCCCTGCCAGAGCAGGTTCCNTCCACAGTAATGAGATAGACATCTAGTTTAAACTTTTGTAAGTTGAATTTTCTCGGCTTGTTTTTTTGATATCCCTTGAAACACCACTGTTTCTACTAGGAATAGAGGGTTCAGGAATAAATGCCTGTACAGTTTCTAACTTGTGATGTCCTGATTTTGGAAATCAGCAGCATCTTCACAGATGCCGATATCATTGGTTAGGTATACATACACAGATCTGTGAAGCAATGTGCCCCTTTCCATGTACCTTTGAAGAATCAGACCACAATAATTATCCTGCCAACTTCTGATTTCTGTATGAATGTGTGAACTCTGGGTACAATCTATAAGTTTGAATGAGAATTTCAAAT
This sequence comes from Penelope pileata, assembly GCA_013396635.1. Classification (NCBI taxonomy): domain Eukaryota; kingdom Metazoa; phylum Chordata; class Aves; order Galliformes; family Cracidae; genus Penelope; species Penelope pileata. Next base: position 9,269 of record WBMW01005774.1, read on the forward strand.
GTTGTGTTTACATCCTATTCTTTAGTTGTTAATCTTCCTCAAAGAGTGAAAATGGCCAAACTTGTGAAGAATCAACTGAGATTAAAGATTTTCAACATCCATCTACAACAATCAACTTAAGCTATATTTTTACAGAGGAACGTCAGAACTAAGTGTGTAACTTGGATTGTAATTCGTTTGGATTTGGAGGCTTCCAGTGCAAGCTGTCAGTTCAGGCTTGTATCTGTGGGAGAATTCTGCCTCTGGAAAATGAATAGATATTTCTAGTCATAATATGTTTAGCAAAATATATCCCAATGAGCTATTTTTATAGGATATGTAGTCTGCTGTTGCTAACTATAAGCCACATTCCGTTAATTCCAATGATCATTTTGTTACACTAGTCATTTTTTTGTTTTTTGTTTTGTTTTGTTTTTGCTTGACTTTGGTCCTTTTACATGTACTTTATTGCTTCAATCTTTTCTGTCATTATGCAGATTTTAAAATACGTATTTGCTGTAGCAGGTAGCAGTGTTAGTATTCAGAATATTTCTATCAAAATGTAATTTAAAGAAGTGCAGCAGATAAAAGAGAGTGAAGCATGAAGAGCCTCATGCAGTAAGAAATGATCTAGTGAAATAAGAAGCAACCCAAAGTTATCTTCTGCACTGCTGTCAAAGTTAAAATAGGAGGTTTATTTCCCAGTCTTGCCGCTGACTGTTTGTGGTAGTGCAGGGTACCAAGTAGAACAGGATCAGGGCCAGAGGCAATGCTTTGCTACTGCAATTGCTGTTTCAGCCACATCAGTTTATTTAACAGAAGAAGACAGTGAGATCCACCATATTTTGTGTTAACAAGGCCCTTCCTCTGCATACTTCTTTTCCCCCTTAAAAATGTTGTCCTGAGACTAGCAAGTCATAATGCCATGCTATGTATGTTTCTCTTATAGTACTCTCTGTTGACTGATAGAAGAAAGAGAAGTTTCTTGTGTACACTGTACTCCAAAGCACAAAGGAGGAGGGGATATTCTTACCATCTTGTAGCTGTTTAATATCCTGATTTTACACAGTCATTCTACTGGTTAATACCTAATCTCATTGATGTTCCAGTGGGCAATTTCTCCCAAGTATCTTAGATACCTGTTTTAGATTAAGATGAATCAGCCTTTGGAGATACCGCTCTATCTCCTGTGGCTCTAGGGCTTAGATAAGAATTGTAGTCTAGACATCAGATTTTAAAATTTCTGGAATCATCTGGTATGATGATTCTTATTGAAAATAGTCCACTTTCTGCAGTGTGTCCTTAATTTGACAATCTAAAGACACTGACACCCCTAATCAAATCATTTCTCCTTTTTGAAAAAATCATCAGTTTACCTTTAAAAGATTAGATTATATTTGAATATTAGAGGAAGAATGTCTACAGTGCTTTAGACCAAGTGAAACTGGACGGTATGGTTAGAAACATAGCATTTTCTTTTTAACAATTAGTTTATTAAAGGGAAATGAAAGGATAAAGTTTGACATTCTGAATAAAAATGATCAGAATGATACAAATTTTAAATTACTGGTTTTCTAATGAAATTTGAAACAATCTCAGATTTTTTGTTTTCACTCCTTTTTATTTTACTCTGGTCATTATCCCCTTATGTAATACAAAGTATAGAGTCTACTTATGCTTGTAACACGTTGGCTGTTGTTCCGCCTTGAGGAGCTGAAGGTCTCTCAACAAGTGCTCGTATCTACCTGCCACTTCCATCTAGTAAATGTTATTAAAGGATTGTAGTAATACCAGAAGGTAATTTCCAGCCGCCCTCTCTTGTGCTTTCAGTTTTCTGACAGATGAGCATGGACATACCAGTGGTAGGATGGAAAATTCAGGGTAATCCTTGGCAACTGGAATGTGTACATCAGGCAGTTAGATGATAAGTATTAGGAGTCTCGTTTTAAAAGGCCCTTAGAAAGAAAAGATACTAGTTGATTCCGTTTGTTCTACTTCCATTTTCCTCACAGTCATAGAAACTGTAACAATGTTGAGAAATAATTGATTAGGTATAGGTTTTCTGCACATCTGGACTAAAGGTCATCTCATTTTATACATTCTTATGAAGATGTAGCTCTCTAGTAACAAGGATACATTTATATAGTTAATATCAATGGGAAGAGATACATTCTAGGGAATCCAATTTTTGAAAAACTCATTTGTAAGATTGCAAATCATACTGACTGATATTCTGAAAAGGACAGTTCATTTCTTCGTAGACATGACAACTTTTACCAATCTTAAAGTGAAGGTCCAGACAGAGCATGGTCCTTAAATATGATGTATATGGTCATAAGTTTTTGGTTATTCCTTTAAGGTGAACAATGTCTTTTTTGTCTAGTGCCAACAGTGGATGTATTTCAGATCTCTACTAAGGAAAGATTTGGTCTGGGACATCAGCTGAAAAAGTAAGTCTGAAAAAGTGTTTTTCACTTCCCTGTTTTTCACTTTCCTGTTTTTAAGTAAATATACATAGTTTTTACTTCCCGGTAGATACAATTTGCAGGTTGTCAAGTTAGTTGGATCAAAGTGTTTTGAACTTGTTTTTAAGTTTAGTTTTGATGATTGTAGCGGATAATCTGATCTGTGCTGCCTGCCAGGGTTTTCTATCACTTTATTGTCATTTAGAAAGTAAGCTACAGAAGTTGGAAAAGACTGTGGCTAGGAGTGTTCAATTTCGTGCTTCTGCTTAGATTGTGAAGTCTCTGTAGCAGGAATCTTTTTGAGCATCACAAGTACCATAAGGGGACAATACTTTCATGGTGGCCTCCAGGATTTACCACAGTAATTAAACAACCCAAGTTTTGAGGACAAGAAGGAGTAATAGTAGAGGAAAAAATAGCAGTTTCATGATAAAATTCAGTTTAGTACGGTCTTGCTGAGTCATCTTTTCATATGTGCTTGTGTATATGTAATGAAATGACAGGAATATAAGCTTTAATATCTGATCCTTAAAATAGCAGGACTTCCTTTGGGGAAAAAATATCTTTTGCTGTTTGATGTTTAAAGAAATTCAGTGCAGCATTTTCATAATCTTACAAATGAAATAAGGTTATTAAAATCTTTCTGATACTTGACTTTGAAGAAAAACCTTAGAAGTTCCCCAGACATGAAAACTCTCTTAAAACATTTTAGTACAAATACTCTCGCTGATTTGTGCACTAAGTAATTACCAAAGGATCCCATAGGACATTTTCAAGTACATAAATCTGCATAAATCACGGATAAGCAGAAATCAGAATACCATGGACCCTGTGGCCTGTCATGGGTGTGGGCACCAGAATATTCATCTTTGAAGTCCAAAGATACAATAACGTCCATACTAGCTTCCGTTATGCCTTCAGCACTCATAGACCCTGAATGGTAGATTAGAATTACAGAATAACGTAGGTTGGAAGGGACTGCAGGAGGTCATCTAATGCAACCTCCCACTCGAGTTACACTAAATTCCAAGTTCACCAAGGGCTTCAGGCAGCTGTGCAAAAATCTTCTGCCTTTGTTGGCAGCATGTTGCACTTTACCACTCTTCTTGTGGTTGTTTTTTCTTTACAGCTTTTATGGTTTTTAGCTTCTCTTGATGCAACTTTTGCCGTGCACCTCAGGGAAGTGCTTGGCTCTAGCTTCTCTGTAAGCCACTCTGGGTAGTATGATGTTCAACATGCCTACCTTCGTGTTTGTGCCTTAGGTGTATATGTTCTTGAGGAGTGTGGATGCTGTATCTTGCCTCTACAGTTGCTGCGGAGGAAGATGCCTAGAGTTGCATGGGATGTCTCTGAATGAGTTTATCTTCAGACCTCTTGAGAGACGCATATGTGCATTAAATCCTGCAGTGGTTGTTGACACAGATTTTATTCTCAGCAAGAGTTCCATTTGAACAAGTTTTATGTAAGAGTAAAAGAAAGGATTTTGCAGAACTAAATTGCCCATTCATCTGTCCATATATGTTCCAGAGAAACTGTCTATTAAGTGAGGATGTTGCATTGTGTAGGCTACATGGTTAACAGAGGGATCCTAATATTAAAATGCATATGACTTTGCTACAATAAGAAAATCTTTTTTTCTTCCTTAATTTGCAGAATCATGCAGACATTTGTAACACAGCAGTGGAAGAACAGCAAAGAGAAATCTAATTGTACGCACAATAAGAAGGTGTCTGACAAAAGGGTAAAATCCCCTCTGCACATCTTTTCTACATTGCGCAGGTAATAGCAAGAAAAATGAGCTTTTATCATCATACCCAGTTCAAAATCCACAGCATACTTCACAAGGTGACATGTTGAGTTTTCTCAACTGAGAAGTGCTCTATTTATAACTTACCTCATGGGTTTCCAGTCCTTGCCTTGCATGACTTCAAAACCAATCTAGGTACTACTGCAGTTTCTGCGACTATTTGAAGACAGAGCTTTTCAATGCCCTACTCTCTGAAATATCCATGATTCATTTAGAACTGGAAATAATTATTTTTATATTACTTAATTTGACTGTATTTGTATTTTTACAAGCTTGATAGCATTTGACTATTCCTTGAATAGCAAGAATAAATATATATGCAATTTTGTGGCTGGCCAGCTGTTCTGTACACAGTTGTGTGTACTTTTTATTTTTTAAAACTAGAATGAACATTAATGAAAGACTGAGCTGAAGAGCTGCTGAGCCTCTACTTCTCTCCACTATTTGAGTTAAATGAATGTTCACCACTTCTGAAATGCAGGCACAGAATTTCAAAAACCAAAGATATTAAAAACATATGAAAATAGTTTATGAATAGTTCAGTTGAATTTATTATGAGTTCTAGTTAGTCAAATTCTTAGGTGTCTGTAAAATGAGGCTCTGATTTTATGTCTTTCAACTATATGAGTATTTAATCTAGCATGTTTTCCTGCTTATGAAGGGTTGACAGATCACACCTTCTGTGAATCTGTAGTGGTTTTTTTGAACATTTCTTCTTTTTTTAATGAATTTGGCAATTTTAGATTCCATGAACTTAGAGAGAGAGGGAGTGTGGTAGTATGGAGATCATTCATATTTGAAGAAGGAAGGAATGTCAAAGATGACTAAAGATTTGCTTTTTCCAAGATAGAAGAGGAAGATGGTATTATAAGTAGAAAGCTTAACCGTTCGCTAACGTGCAAGATGCAGTTGCGCAGTGCACTCTGAAGCTTGGGGCTTGATTTTGATCAGAAAGGGCAAACAGAAGGCAGTGCATCTCATCTTGATTTGGCGGGTGCTGGTGCAGTTCCAAAGGTCACATTAGCCCAAATGTGGGGACCGCCATCCCGACCGCCTGTTTGCCCAAGGGTAGTCGTGAGCCAACTGAAACAGTGAGTCAGCAAGCTCTGCATGCGTTTTCCACTGTCACCACTTGGTAACGTTGTGGGGAAACCTGCCAGCCTCTCCCCTTGGGGTTTCACTTCTTTTTTCTTTGATTCAAGCTGCAAAAATTCTCCAAAGATTGGATTTGCTTATAAGCTATATAAAAATGATTTGGCACACTTGATACTAATTATTACTTTGCAAGGATAGGTGAATGTGAACATTATAGAAATGTAACAGTTCATGTGCATATTGTTTTGTAAAAGTCTTTTGTTCTTTAATTCTGTATTCATAGTATGAGTCCCTCACATTCCCGTTTCCGGTGTTACAGAGCTAGAATTTGTCTGAAGTGCGACAGAAGAGCATCAAAGGGTCTTCCACAAATCATTCAGATGACTCTGATGTTTAAAAACAAAATTCAAAAAAAGTTAATTCCAACTGACTTACTGCCTGCAAGTTTCACCACGCAATCTGCACATAGAATTTGTTATGTCATGTCCAAAAGACAATAATTTTAATGGGTTCATGCCATTATGATTAGATAGGAAACATAGATTTTGATAAAAAAAAGTGTTATAATCTTTTGTGAAATATGCAGTTTTCATTTCGGAAATAATTTCCTGAATGAATGGTTTGTTTGAAGGTGTAGGAACGCGTACCAAAAGCTGTAAGAATATAACTCTAACTTCTACTTAAATAGCTAGTAGAGAATTTGTGTATTCATAGGAATGAGATGTCTGTTTGGCATTGGGAAATTGGTTCTACATACATTTTTTTATGTTGGGCTGTGTTTGTCACTAGTTAAATATGTAAAGACTGATAGCATTTAAAAATTAGTGCATATGTGTGAATTTACTTGCTTTGCTCAGTTTTGATTATCCTCCAACTATGTCTTCCCCTTCTTTATTTTTAAGGTCGCCAAGTTATCCTCCGCCTGGCTGTGGTAAAAATAAATCAAAACTGAAGTCAGAACAAGATGGCATCTCCAAAACTCACAAGCTACTGAGAAGGACTTGTTCTAGCACAGTTAAGGTGGAGGATGTGTGTGCCACAAAATCTCACAGAACCTTCGGCCGCTCATTGTCTAGTGACCCCAGGGCCGAACAGACAATGGCTATTAAATCGCACAAACTGTTGAACCGTTCTTGCTCTGCAGCCGTCAAGCAGGAGGAGTGCATCACTTTAAAGCCCCATAAGTTATTAAGTAGGTCATGTTCTGGGGACCCTCGATGTGAGCACAACAGCACCTTGAAGCCCCACAAACTTTTAAGCAGATCATACTCCAGTAATCTTAGAATGGAAGAATTGGATGGATTGAAGAATCACAAGTTACTCAGCAAGACCTACTCCAATGCCCCTAAATCATCCAAAATGGAGCCTTTCAAGGAGTCCAACATAGCAGAGGGCAGACGGCTCTCTCTTACCTCAGGGCTTATCGGTATCTTAACACCATCTTCATCATCACCTTCACAAGCTGCTGTGCGTAGTACTTTTTTTTTATTGTTTTTTTTTTGTCTCATTATTTTCCAAATATCTTGCTATGCCTATTATGCAAAAGTATTTTCAGGAGATACGTTCAAGAGACACGTTTCAGAAATAATATTCAGGAGGTATGTTAGCAGATACTTAAGAATAACGGAGTCGGCTTTTTAAGGTGGATTTAAACAACTGTGCATACACATATATTTACATCTTAAAAACAGTATCTGTCTAGATGAAGCGAGAGACTTCACATCTCACCTTGAATACAGCTCACTGTACAGATATTGACCACAGGAGATGTTCTGTCACACGCTTCCTTCCTTTCCTCCTTGCTGCAGGAAGAGACAAAGTGAGCTACTGCAAAATTGACTTGGTCACACAGGTCTTTTTTTATTTCCCCATTTGCTTCATGGGGGAAGCAACCATCCATTGGCTCATTCAGGCGACAGGTCACCTCTCCTTCTGGTCTTTTCATCTGTGATTAACATCATACTGTAAGAAATGCAATCATGATTCAGCTCACCTCTTGCACGTTTGTACTTTGCAAAAGTTTTAGCCTTCAAACACACTGATGGCAACTGGAGGTCAGAGCAGGAATTAGGTCCACACTGCCCACCTTTCTTTCCCCAGAGATAGAGATGACTGGGAAAACAAGGAGTAACACACATTCTTAATTTCGGAGATAGAGCTTAAACTTAATTCTTCTGCTTGTACCTCTTAAAAGATGGCTTTTATACTTCAGAGGAAAAAACAGGTCTGTACTTTTTCAGGGAACTGGTCTGTTTTCTATGTTAAATGTGAGGAGAGGTACTTAGGAGACAGTCCTCGCCACTCCCTTAGCCTAGTGGTACCTTGATATTCTCAGCCTGCAGAAACTGCAGTCTTCTCTTGAAATGCCATATGTATATCCAATAAGTGCATTCTGAACAATGAAATTGCGTTGAGTGTGTTCTGTGTCTCATGGTAAATCAGTTTAATATGCTGTGAGCTATACTCATCATCAAATCTAAAAGCAGTGATGTGCTGTCATAAAATCATTTCTTTACATGCCATGTTGTTGATTCCTGGAATGTGCACAACAAAATTAATTTAAGGTCAGGCAACAGACTTTTTGCCTGTTGCAGTTTATATACTCATTTTTTTCTGCATCAGCAGAGGCTATCTCAACTTAGCAAATTCTTCTTTCTTTGATAGGAATAGTACCATTGATTTTGATGACATAATGAAGAGTTTACTAAGTGATTTCATTACTGATGTTATCAGCTGATCTGGAAGAAATAAAAGCCCTGCTTTACAGTCTATTAAAACTACCATTAATTTTATTACTATAATGCATTTACTTTGAGAGAAAATCATCATGTACATGGTCAGGTGCAGTTTTCCTGATGTCGGCAGAAAGGCATCAAGAGTCCTTTTCACATCTTACACGCAGGAAACAGATATATAAGTAGTGTGGTTGTCTAACTCCAAGTTAGTGATGAATCAGGACCCTAACTTCAGTTCTTATCTGAGATATTTCAATGTCATATATGAATACAATTGGTGAGATTATTTCCCAGGAGAAAAAAGTGAAAAGTTTGCCAAATGAGCAGTTAGAGAATGAAAGCAAATAAGCCCATTTAAAAACAAAAACAACAGCAAGAAAAGCCAATCTGACTCTTATTCAAAACAAGGGCTGATTAAAATAGATGTCAGCCTAGAGGGAGTTCTGTACCTTACTGAGTTGTACAACAGAAGTACCTTCTAATTTATGCTGTTGTACACTGAAAGAAAAGGGCAGATAGAACCTGAGTTCTTTCTTCTTCCCTGAGCACAGAGACCTGTTAGCATGGTGCTCACTGAGGTGAGATCCTAGTAAATATAAAAGAAGGAGATTTTCAACACTTTTGTGAATTACATTAATCATTCAACCCTAGGTACACAGTCCGTATTTAGGTAGACAATATACAGTACAAATGTAAAGAAAGTTACCAAATGCCAATGTATTAGAATGGACTGAAGCTGCAGGTGTTTCCATTTGACATTAAAGTTTTGGGGATGCTGAGATTAAGAACCTCATCAGATTTAAGAAATGCTGAAACTCTAACCCACATTCAATGAACAAGTAAAAGGATTTATTATTTGTAATGATTTATGCAAGTGAGACGTCTCAGATGCAAATATCATGTAATTAATGTATTTGCATACAGAAAATACAGATGCTTTACCATTTCTTTATAATTAGTCTACCAACACTGAAGTTGCCTGAACTTTTTGCCTTGCAGCAAAATTATGGTGCAAAATGCACTCCGGTACGAGACCGTGGCTTTCTTGTGCAGGTAGGATGTCATGTCTTACCCATTTTTGAAACACTCTGACTCATGAGCTGACTGTTAATTTTTTTTAAGCAGAAGCTGTTATTCTCATTTTCGTTGTTCTCAGACTATTGAATTTGCTGAGCAGCGGATACCAGTATTGAATGAATACTGTGTAGTTTGTGATGAACCCCATGTGTTCCAGAATGGCCCTATGCTTAGGGTAAGTATACTTGCTGGGATAAATGATGCATTTTCCGGTGCTTTAAATAGCAGTGGATCATATAGAACTGTTAAAAACTATTGAATTATTTCAGAAATGTTTAATCCTAATATTCATTCAAAGTGCAAAAATATAACGTATATTAACTAGGTTTTACTGAAATTTGAAAAAAATGTAAGCAAGGGAGGTGGAAAGCAGGCTTGTGTAGTAACCATAGAAATTTAAAAGAGGGATGTGTTTCACTGAACACTACTGTGCTATGTAGTCATAACCAGATAAGCTATAGGAAGTGTGTGGGAGTGTTTTTGCGGTACTCTAGCACTCGTCTAAAGGCTTAGGGTCAGTCCTTGAGCCATCAGGGTATTCAGATATACTGGTGATGACACTATAAAGTCTTGAAGTGCTTCTGACCCTCTTTTGGTTTTGGACCACTGGAATGAACTATCCTCCATAATGTGGTGAAAAAGCCGTTAGGAGATGTTCTGTGAAGTGTCTGATCTAGCAGTGACCTAGCCAGGGCACTGTGGTGGTGCAGTATGCCCAAACTCTGCAGTTACACAGCTCTTCCTTCCTTTTAGACCTGTATGACTGAGAAACAGGAATTTTACGTGCTAAATGATGCACCTTCTCCTGGTGTTGGGGAATGCACACAGTGAAAAAGACTAAGATTGGTCCTGAAAATTACAATTTGTCTGGAGCTACTGGATCAGTACGGCTTTGTAAAAGAGTATATAGGAGTACAGAATTTCATACTTTTAGGACTAACCTTGCAGTTCAGAATGCTACTCGTTTCACTTATCCTGAGTTCTATGAAAACTTGTGTAACCTAAAAAGACACTAAATCTGTGGAAAAACATGTTTAATATCAGCATGTGAATGATCCAATGCCCTATCTCCCAATTTTTTCACAATGTGATCAGCAACTACACTAGAGTTGAAGCAGGCATCCTCTGTGATAGTCCCTTGGAACTAAATTCGGGAAGGTTACTGCTTACACAGTAGCAAAAGTCACATCAGAGTCATCCACGGTGACACAATGCTGCCACAGTCAGGCATTCTAACAGCAGGCAGAATGTGCAAATAGGCTGCTAATAGGATTTGCAAAAGCACCTAGAGATTCAATTAACACTGATTTAAGACATGGCATGCCTTCATACTTTAGAAATGCTATGAGGTGCTTACTTGCCTCCTCAAGCTCATATCTGCTTTTTAAAAACATGGTTTTCTGCCTGATCTTGCTAGATCAAACCTTGTTTAGAAGCCTTTGGAAAAGGTACCAGTTCCTTGTCTTTTGTCTTTAAATGTGCTATAACGCATGCTACCTGTGACAGGACATAAGACAGAGCAAGTTGTGTGAAAAGTTTGTATACTATTACTATTTAAATCACTAAGTTTTATCTATTGTCCACAACACAAAGCGAACAGTAGGATTTCTTCCTGTTTGCATGATGAACTACTAGAAAGAAACAGAATGGAAAGTCATATGCTCTAAGTTTAAAAAAAAAGCTTACTTTCCCATCTTAGAGATCAAAATCTCTCAGAATGACTTTTCTCCTGGACATTTTCTCAGCATAAAGAAGGGGCATTTTTACCATTGTTTTGAGAATTCATCAGTTTTTCAAAACAGAGTAAAGTGAAAACATGTTTGCCATTAAACACATACTCTTCAGTGCCTTTGCAAGCTGAATAACCTAGCAAGTGTTGCAAAAATGAAAGGTTATCCTTATATAACCCAGACAGATGAAGACAGCAGAAGGAAATCTAGTATGCACTGTGTATGCTTGAATGACTGCAAAAGCAATATAAAACCTTCATTAATGAGTCTACAGTTCTGTAGAAGGTGAGAAAGAAAGGACCTTAGTTTGAATCTAGCTTGAGTTTGCCAAAAGATTTTAAGGAGATTTCTGCTTCATTCTTCTGAAAGCTCTGGTAGAGCCAGCCTATAGCAGTCAATTGTAGGGTATATTTACATGCTTCAGCTACATGTATGTATGAATATGTATAGTTTGTACCTGTGTGTGTGTGTGTATAATATATAAAGAAAATATAAATAAAGGGAACAAAGAATGACCCATCTGAAAGAGTTCTTTACATTTAGTACTGCTGCAACAGCAGATCTCAGAAATACAGTGCTTTATTAAGGAGAATGCCTGGGGCCTGTTATTTAAGGTAGGGTTACATGGAATCTAGCCTTATTTCACTTCATGGATCCTATTTGTAGTATCCCTAGCTTTCGTAAAGGGCTTTAGGGCGTTTGGGGTTTTGATACCACAGTAATTTCTTCAGCTGTCATAATGATCAGAACCTTGCTACTGTCTGCTATTTTTAGATTCTGTGTCTTGATCCCATTTTCTACAGATAACCGTGTCTCAAAGCCATTTCTTAGACAGGCTTTATCTAAAGTTGGTTGTACTGCTTATGCACAAGTTGTGTGTACCACACATGAAACAGCTCTGGATGATTCCCCATTCTCTTCCTTTAAAGAATAGTTCCTCTGCACAAAAGCACTTGGGGTCATGTGGTGAGTTTCATGTCAACCATTTGGACCGTTTTTTTCACTAACAAGGCACATGAATTTAAGCTTAGCAAAGTTATTTCTTGAGAAGCTATTTTAAAACATGTTTAGCGTTGATTTTCTGGTATTTAATGGAGTTTTATGCAGTTATAAAGAAGCCATATTCATTGATGCCTGTAAAGAATTTTATTCTGCCATCCACTGTTGTGTCAGCCTGACACGTTTCCTGAACTGTAGCATACTTCAATTATTTGCCTTGAAATGAAACTTAAAATTTTAACAATTGCCATCACACGATAATTACATTCTCTTAATACTTTTATACTTAAAATTCCCTTACCTTGGTGTAATTTTTTTGTGCTGGTAATTAATGACTTGCACCCTTAGGACATGTGAAGCTTCCAAGCAAAGCTGTGAGGTAAAGTTTTTCCTTTCTGAAGATTTGTGCTGCAGGCTATGTTTTTACCTTGTTTATACGCTATCTTTCAATCAGTCTTTCTCAGTGCAAGCTTTCTTCTGAGGACTGTGACTTCTTCCTAGATAGCATTTTTAGGGCAGTGGTCTTTAATATCTATTTCTATTTACTTCTGCTTTCTTAAAATCTTGACATATTTCCCATAAGATAAGAGCAACTTGTTGACAATGTGCCTGTTTTTGATTGCTTGATTTAGACACTATGCCCACGTGTCAGATGTACCAAGTATGGAAGAAATCTGTTGTAAAATGTTTGGATAGCAAAATTGCGTTCATTCAACTTTAGGCTCTTAAAATGGACACCTGTCTTGCTCCAGAGCTCATAGTATCCATGAAAATGCTTCTTGCTGTTCAGGGATGCTGTCATGACACAGGAATCTTTGAATGTTGTTAGGCTATCTTACTGTCTTATTGAGGATAGATAAAGAATCTATCTTAGTGACTTACTCAAAATGAACAGAGGAAATTCTTAATATTTTGCCTGGGAATTCCTTTGTGAAACAAACAGTGGACCTTGCAGGACAAACAACCAGCTCTTTCTTGAGCTTCAGAAGTTCCCTAATGTCCAGAAGAATTACCAGATATAGTCCTTGCTCCTTGCAAGTGCTCCACAACTCTGTGCATAGGTAACGGTGTATAGATGGGGTAACTTCAAAACACAAACTTAATGCTTTCACAGGGAACTGTGGTTGGACTACTGCAAAGGGGAAGGACAAAGATCTTCTGTAACAAAGGAAAAGTGCTATTATGCACAATGAAGGTGTAACTTTTTTTTTATAAAAGTCCAAGGTCCATTACTTCATTGCAGCCCTTTTTTAAAAAATTCAGTGAAGTTAGCAATGCTTCCCTAGGTATTCATACCTTTTCCATGAATGGTAGGTATTCATACCTTTTCCATATGAGAAAAGGGTCAATGTATTTTCTCCTCATAGCTTCTTTCTTTATTATTTGTTTCAAGAGCACAGTGAGATCTAATGATTATTTACAGTGCGCACAAAGTTATGAATACTAAACTGGAAGCATAGAAATACACAGTTATATAGAAGGCCACAGAAACATGGAGATTCCCTGAAATCACTGCAGGGTATGTCTTTCTACAAAGCACAGAGAAAGTTCAATGAATATATGGATCGTGACAAGAAAAGGTAGTATTTGACCTTTTGCATACCATAGGCCATACTATTTCATGCAGTTATTGATGGTAGTGATCTGAGTTCTGCATATTTCACTCTGTAAGAGGGCACAGAAACACCACTGAAATAATTAGCGAGGTTTGGAGCTGCAGCTTTTAAATCCAAACCTCTCCTTTTTTGCCTGTAAAGAATCACAGAGGAACAAGCTGCTTCCTCTTGAAAGGTGACCTGTGTAGCACAGCTCTCAGGGGCTCTGCAGTCAGTCTCTTCTGAAGTGGCTCTTTCCTCAGCTTTCAAAAACAGTGTGAAGCACAAGGTCAGACACAGGTTTTGTGCTAAGGAGAGATGAAGAAACTCAACCCAGTAAACATCCTGAAAGCAGTAAAAGTCTGCTCATTTGAGTCATTCGGCAGTGCCTCGTGATACTATCTTTGAATTTATTTTCAGCACAGTTGTTAGGTCAGTAAGATACAGGCTATTGCTTGCTTGTAATTAATGGCCAGATTAGTGGCTCCTCAGAAGTGAACTGTTTCAAAAACATATTTTGAATTGTTTTTTATAACATTTTGAAGCAGGTGATATCTCACTCACGTGGATTGTCAAAATAGCTATATTATCCTCATTTCTGTCAAACATAACATATTAGACTAAATATTAGAAGTAAACTTAGGAAATTTTAACCACTTTCAGAAATCCCATTCTACAATTTTGAGATGTTCTCCTGTGGGACAGGCATCGCTAGTGAACACCCTCTGAAACTGGAGCTTGTTTCAACCATTGGCTTTTACAGCATTTTTCCTGTTTAGATACTTATAACTTTTTGGAAAGCAGTATCTGAGCAAAAGAGAATTTCACCTGAGTCAATGAAGTTATGTCAGTCTTATACTACCATTTAAATTCTTCCAGTCACACCTAAAATAAATGGATATTTTTTCCTTAGTGTTTGTGCAGTGTTTCCTATACGTTTTTTTGTTTGTTATGGGTTATATGATGAATAGGCACCAAGACAAACACACCTGTTAATGTGCTTTTGTGTAACTTTTACAGCAAAGAGTCGACAGAGAGAGTGTTATCTTATACCTGCAGTAGATGGGAATTTGAAACTGTCTGCTCTGTCTTGACCAGGAACACAACCTTTTTGGGCATCTGATGTTATTTCACGCTATTGTTTTTAAGATATGATAAAATTAATTCATTTCAGTCATTAGAAATGTCTTTATTTCTTCCCTTCTAATTCCTGATTGCTGATTGTTTTTACAGAACTCAAAGATGTGTGGAAAGTGAGAACTCTTTCCTTTTAGTATTTGGGTTTTTTGTTTGTTTGTTTTTCTTCCCTCTTGTCAATGCACAAGGTTGACAAGATCTTTTAATCTCTAGATTAAATTCTAAAGAATTTTTAATTCTAGTTGATGTACAAAGCCAGTGTGTTATTCTGTGATTTTTATGTATGAGTTGGTGCAGAATGTAGGGAAGCCTGTCTGAATAGCCTGGCAATGCTGGAGACACTGACAGGAAGGATGCTGCTGAGGGAAGTGAACCCTTGGTCTGCTCTGTTCTACAGTGTTTGGGCTTGAGAGAGAAGGCTCTTCCTGGGAAAAGCATACAGCTACAAGCGCTTGCACAGAATGACAGATTTGTTTGCAGTTGGCAGGACCTCTGGGTCCATCTCGTCCAACTCCTGCTCAGGCAGACACCCAGGACCTGCTCAGACAGGTTGCCCAGGACCATGTCCAGGACGGTTTTGCAAATCTCCAAGGAGACTCCTCAACTTCTCTCTGCAACTTGTGTCAGTGTTTGATAAAGCTTTAGATAATGCTATTTTCATCTTCAGATTAAACTTCAGATAAAGGTTAGGTGGAGCTACTCCAGTATAAAAGAATAAAAGGAACTGACTGTCCTCTAAAAGTCCTTTAAAACTGTATGATTTGGTTCATCTAAGCAAAAAAAAAGGTGTGTTTTGCAAAGCAGATATCATAAGGTAGTAAAGAAACTTGAACATTATTTGGTTCTACATTAAAAGGCTATAAACTTTTTTTAAAATGTTGTTTCATGTTCCTCTAGAGCTGATGATAATATTCTAGGGAATAAATAAATATTTTAATAATGCAACACTTTTTACTGATATAATTCTAAAGAGATACCTTCTTTTAGGAATTCAGCATGTGATAACTACTTTTATTACAAACACTTAACTATAATGAGATAATGAGTCATTAACAAAAGTGGTTGTTACATTTAAGAATCTGATTAAAATAATTATAATAAAAATATATTATTCAGCTTTTACATAGTATAGTTTAGGATGTGTAGCTGTTCTCTGTCTTCTTCTGTTTGCCTTCCAGATTAACTTATTTACTGTTGGTGTAAAAAAGCCATTGGTAAAAGAATGTCATTGAATGGATTTTAAAGGTACACCAGACAATTATACATAACAAAAAAAGTTCTAGAAAATACTCAATAATATGGTTTAAAAAAAAAGAAAATCATCTGCATACCAGTATTTTCTCCTTGAGTCTCTTTACAGTGCCATCTTGTGTTGAAACCTCAAACTCAGACTTCTTTTGAACAAAGCAGGAACAAGTGAAAAAAAAAAACCAACAAAACTAAAAGTGAATACTGAAGACATTTTCTTTGAAATTTATACTCTGGTGCAGACATCGCTGCTGTTTAAACATCTTCCCATAAAATATGAATGATAAAGTACAGTAAAACAATATTTAAAGTACTGGTTATATTTAGCTGTTAAAATAAGTACAGTATTTATATGTACATCAGAGTTTGTATTTGCATGTATATTAGTAATCTTGCCTTTTTAGAATATTTTTTATCCCAAAGAATTCAGTTATGATTTATTCTTGATGGGTAGAATCTTGGCTCGAGTGAGTTCCCACTGGCTGGAATAGGTCTTGGATTGCTGTGTCCTTTGAATGTATGTTTTTTAACCACCAGTCAAACTCAGTGGCATCGATTTTACAGAATTAGTACATCACTTAGGGGTGAAAAGCTTCTGGAGCAGAGTGAACTTCATTGACCTGTGGGGAGAAATGTAGATGTACAAACATATTTAGCTAGACTGGATTTTAACCAAGATGCTGGAAATGTTTTCTTTCTTGTGGAATAATGTTGTGATCCTACTTATCCTTAATCCACAGTATTTCCTGGTTTTATCTCTGTGAAAAAGTTGCTCCAGTTACAACCATTTCTTTAGCAGAATGGACTTCAATCACTTCATTGTTTACTGAGAGGAAAATGTATCGCTTATCCCATAGCCAAGAACTTACTAGAGCTCACCTTGCCCAGCCAGCATTTTATAATGCTTGCTTCTTTGCCACTTGTTTTGTATTCGGGATGGAGGGGGACCAAAAAAAAAAAAAAAAAAGTGGCTAAGCTATCCAAGCATCCAGAGATAAAAGCTGAAAATAAAATCTGAATCGACCAAAAGAAACCCATACAGAAGAAGTTGTATTTCTCTCAGCCTCTGTCTATTCTCTCATTTTTCTCTCATCTTTCTGCAGATTGCATCTGCTTACCGCTGTAGTATCTCCCATATCTTTCAGCAGTGTATTCAGTGCATCACATGCTTATTGTGAGACTGTTCAGAGAGCTTACCTTACATATTTATAGCCAGACAGCTTACTCAATAAATTATTCCTGCTCAGTGTGTACACCTATATAGAGCTTAGGTTAGTAGTTTAACTTCATTTGAAAGTTCAGGCCAAAGGTGTACTTTTTGGTAATTGTTGAGTTTTAAAGCAATTTCTAGATGAATGCAAATTTAGGCCATAGAATACAATTATATGGTAAGGAATTAATTTTGAATAAGTTTATTTTAAAATATGTATTTTAGTATAAAGCAAAAACTTGTCAATAAAAGCTATTAAAATACAGGTCTGAATTCTAATTTTAATAAATCCTTGTTTTTGTAATCCACTATGTGCTACTATCAGCTTGTTCACTCAGAAGTGTAAACCATGGTAGAGTAGGCAGATGGGCATTGAACTTCCCTTTCAAAATAATCATTAATAATTAAAATTGCTTAAACTCTGTAGCTTGATGAACCTTACAGCAGTGATAATGGTAGTTCTGGATGGCTTCAGTAGTGGTTTAACTAAGTACTGAAGTCATACAGCTTGGATTTTTTAAATCTTTGCTGTGTAAATATGTGAACGTGAGTTGTAAGAAATGCATTACTTAAAACTTTTTGTTTTATCATTTATCAGATGTGGTAATGGTATCCTTGTTGGCCTAAATATAATTGATCCTTAGGTACTGTGGACTCAGGTATTAAAGAATTAGCAACCAATTGTAATTTGCTTTTCTTTACAAACGTAACTAATAAATAAATCTAAAAATCCGCACCTCGCACAAACTGAGAAATAAACCTGAAAAACTTGAAAAATCCCTTGCAAAAGAAACCTTTACCTACCAACCTCTCTTCCTCACTTCCTTCCGCCTGTCCTTCTCTCTCTTTTACTCTCCTCCCTCAGCTCCCCTATACATTCTGAATATTGTTGCTGCTCTCTTACATCCTCATTCCTCTTGCAAGAGTAATGAGGAGAAAGAGAAGTTCCTTCTGTGGAAAAAAATAACAATTACTGTGGTTGAATCTGGGAAACAGAACATGGACTTAAAGATACATTTTGTTTCCACTACTTATTCCTTTTCATTAGGAGAAGTGAAATGTTTGCTAATGGTTTCACCTTTACCATTTGTTACATTTACTCATGTTCAGACTCTGAGCTTTCCCTGAGCTTCTCTTTTTAGATCAAGGGTTTTTAGGTGTGCCAGTCATACTGCAGCCTCATTAGTGTCTGCGTGACATCCCTCAGGATGCAGGAGGTTGCACATTGCTCTTCTGAGCACAGCTACAGCACACATTAGAAAATAGCGAGAATAGATCAATATCTGCTAGGAAGGTTTCACCTTTTGTGAGTTGAAGAATGTCTGGTAAACAAGTAATGTGTGAGTCCAGGAATCAGAATATGTCGTAGTAGCTGGATGGTTTCCCTGTCTACCATTCACGGTCACTGCTCTCAGGAGTGATTCTTATGTTGTTTCATGAAGCTCTGACCAAGCTTTTTACCTTCCCAGCAGCTGTGGATGAGTGCCAGTGTGCATGCAAAGATCAGGGGTGGCTGAAGGAAAACTCTGAAAGCCTTGCTCTGCTCAAAAGATGCTTTTTGCTTCTGTCAGTGCCCTCTGCTTGTGAGCATTTGCAGTCTCAGGTTAACTGCCCAGCTCTTATTTTCTTCTGGCTTTTCCTACTGGAATAATTATTCGACTAAGTAATCTTTCAGCACCCATGATCTTCACTTAGCTAGCAGTTTTGTGTAAGCCAGTGGCCTCACCTTTATTTTCTCCCTTCAAGTTAAATAAAAGTGTATGTGAGAGTACTGGCTACTATTGAAGGGGAGTTAAAACCGCACTCTGTGTATTGAGAAACAGAATTGCCCAGCTAGTCAGCTCTGGTAGCCTTCCTTCTGCATACCCCTAAGACTGCACTGTCAAGTCTGGAAACATATATTTAAGTATATAAACCATATTTAGGCATGTGTTTTTCCCTTTGAAAACAATGGAAGCTAGTAGTATAATGGAGGCTGAGTATGATGCACCTTTATGGATGCAGGTCCACATCGGTAAGGACTTTTCTATACTTTCATGTATATACATGTATGTATACGTGAAAGTTCTTAAAAACTTTAGCTTGCTGAATTGCTGTTACTAATGACATGACCTTCAACCAAACTGAGAGTATCCAAAACTGATGTTGGAGCAGATAAATTTATGCATTTGTACGTTTACTATACATTTGTAAATTTATTATTGTTTTTATTATTGCTTGTATACTGTGGCTAGGTGCATTTCTCAGATTTATGTTACTAAGTCAGAATAAAACTGTTCCTGTCTCATGGGCTCACATCCTCTCGTGAAAAAAGAGACAATTGGCACATACTAGCAGTAGGTAGAACATTCGCAGCAGCAGAAGAGCTGCTTTGAATCTCCATTTTACTGTAAAGCTTTTGATTTTTAAGCTCTGTATTCTAGGATTGATATATTATCTTCTTTTTCACATTTTTTTTCATTGATGTTAGCATGCACAACTGTGGAAAAAATCAAAATAAGGAAATGTGACGTTAACATCGTCACATGAGAAAGAAAAGGTCTTGAAATGTCTGCTTCTTGATTTTAAACCAATCTTTTTATTTTGGAGTGAAAGGGAAGAGTTTAAATTTGGAGGAAAAGGGCAGAGTTTAAATGCTTGAACCTAACAAATGGCTGAAGCAGGGTACTTTGAAATGATCATACCAACATCTCTTGGAGGACTCTAGTAACACATCTGTGAAAATTAAGTTAATAGCTTCTGATTGGATTAGATTGGGACAAGTATCAGAAGCAAGACACAAAAGTGCTCTGAAAATAGCAGGAGTTCAGTTAAAAAGGCATTCATAGTGGATGGCAGGCTACTGAAGTGTCTGTTTAGCTGAAGGATTGTGGTACTTTTCCCCATTGGACTGACATTTTCATGCAGTGCAAAACTACATATTTGCTCCAGCTGAAGAGAATATGTAGAATGCAGAAGTTGTATAGGGACAAATTTTTCTATGTAATTCTTTTTTTTTCTTTAATCAGTGCTGCTTCAAACAAGGATTTCATCATTTCTGAAAATACACAGACGCTACTACAGAAATGCTTGAAAGTTGTAGTGAGTAGTGAGTCAAGGAAGACAAATTTAGACCAGAGATACCTTTTTTAATAGTAAGTTTATAAAATTTGAGAGAATAATTGGAAATGCTGTTTATTATTTACTAGAATTCCGTGCAGCAAAACCACGTGGCTTCCTGAAGGGCCTTTTTCTCAGATCGAAATGAGTTTGATGAAACCCAACTCCATTTCTGGGAAAAGTTGTTTTTTTTTTTTCTTGTATTTGGAAGACATTGACAAAGTAAGCAAAGCAGTTCCTCCAGCTTTATTATCATGTCATTTATTATGTATTATGTCATACTTAGTAACCTATGATTTTCTAGGGAATGTTTTGGATGAGTTGACTGACTTGGTTGTGGTTTGGTCAATGTTGAGGTATTTTCTGCAAAGGTACTGTCTAAACATTGAAATACATGCCACTGGATTTTGCCTAACTTGGAAACGTGATGATTTTTACCCTTTGCATTTCCTGAAGTTTCATTTTATCAGCATTGTCTTGTGAAGTCTTTATTCTAAAAATATTCAGTAGGCGTAAAGGACCATCAAATACATAAAGTCAAAATAATTTTATAGACTCAGTAATTTCTCTTGAGAGAAATTACCTGAGAATTCCTCTTGAGAGCTCAAATTCTGGTCCCTTGCTCTTCCTCATACCCACAGTTCTTCAGCCTTAAGATCTCAGCCCCAGAGTCCACCTGAGAGAAAATGGTCTTTCAAATGTCAAACATAAGTGCATTGATAATTTTCCTTCCATTTGTCATCTTTAAATCTCAGGGTAAATTACTTTGTTAAAATTACAAACAAGGTGATAACAATAATTTAGTGTCTTTCTTCACGGCAAGCATGGCTAACTTGTTTATCAATCCTGTGCTCTTGGGTAAAAGAAAGTGTATGTTTACTATTGATTATGATAGTGAAGATGGCAGTGCCATCATGCTTCCCCAACTAAGCAAGTGATTGAACCACCTTCTGAATGTGAAAGCCTTAGAATAATGACAATAATAAATACTTTTTGTCTAGTGTGCAGTGGCACAGCGAATTGAATCGTGTTGGGCTTCATCTGCTGCCTAATGCAATGTAACATAGCAGATAAAATAAATCAGATGTGTGACACTATTAGACTTAAAAGATGATAGCTCTTGTAAAGCAATTGATGTAGGAATATGTCAGTGGAGTACATTTCAGATGTTTATTGAAATCTAGAATCTTTGAAAATGAACAAATGCATATTTTAAAGGCTATGAAACAAGTGACTACAAATACAGCAGTATACTTACTACTGACAAAGCTTTTTCCTGAGACAGAATTCAGCTAAATTTTGTTTATTTGTGTACTCAATACTTTTTTCTTTTTCTTTTTTTTTTTTTCTGCAAGTGCTTCTTAGGGACATTGACTTGCACTTCAAAGCATACTGCTGTGAATCCTTTAGTGATTTTCATGGTAGCTAAACTCAGATTTTTCAGTTATAAAAGTTTGGTAGGGCCTCCTAGAGATCATCTGTAAACTTCAGTGAGTTAGGACTTAATAACATAGTTTCAGACAAATAGCATCCAAAAATATTTTTGCTTGTTTTCAGCATTGCAATCAAAGGTTGTATTTATTGAGGTCAGTCTTAAGGAAGGTATTAATTTATTTATCGTGCTTATCTTTGTTTCAATTATTTGTTCATTTTTAATGCTAATTACAATTCACTTTGTATGATTCATTACTTGAGCCTTTAAAAAGTTGATCTGCTAATTATTTTTCACTGAATAAGTGTGAAGTTACTGTAAGGGTTGTAACCAATCAGGAGGCATATGAAGACAGGCCTATTTACTTAATACTGTGGGTTTTTTATTTCTGTTGCGTATGTCTCATGTAGACAGAAAGCTCCAGTCTCATCCTATTTGCAGAATTTCAAATATGTTTTTTATTTATTTGTTTGTTTATTGTGATGGAATTGTGAATCAAATTTTTTGAAAGGGAAAAGAATGATTCAACAGCAAGTTTTTTTATGATTTTTTTTTTTTTTAATATAAAAGACGCTTCATGCTCCTTTATTTTTAAAAATAACATGTAGCCTCTGGATACAGGCTTTATTCAATGAAAATATAATGCATTTTCTTAAAGTTAACAAATACATTGTTAAATAAGTTAAAATTAAATGTGGTCTGTTCAAGATTTTGTCCTCTGGATCAGATTTTTGTGAGTGTTCTCAATAGAAGAATAACAAGCTGTAAAGAATAAACTTGTGTTTATAGAGTGGGTAAGGAACCATTAGTTTCTGGATTTTTTCTCTATGAGATTTAATTCTGTGAGATATTTTGAGTCTGACAGAGCAGTTTGAAGGACATTTGAGTGCTGTCACTGTAATTTTGATATCGTAATATGTTTGGATTGCATTTAAATTCAGTCTTTAGGATTACTTAGGAGTTTTAGAGTTCTTAACACTTACTCTGCTGATTAATAAAATGCTTCTGTAATGTATTTTCCTCAGTAATTGATATGCACTCATAATTTGAAACTAATGTTCCATTTAATATCCGGAGAACAGAGTTAACATGAAATGTGTTTGTTTTTTGTTGTAGGTATTGCATGATAAAACCAATAACCCCACACTACATAAGAAATATAATTAACTTGTTTTTTTCTGTGTAGCCCACCGTTTGTGAACGGGAGCTCTGTGTATTTGCTTTCCAAACATTAGGAGTGATGAATGAAGCTGCTGATGAAATTGCAACTGGGGCTCAGGTAGAATTGTCTAATCCTTATTGCGTGTCTGATTTTCTATAGCTCTGTGTAGTTTGCTCAGCTTCTTCTAAAATTTATTTTAACTTGTTCTCTTTGGTAAATATTATTTATTTGTGTGGTCTTCAAGCTGTAAATACACTGTTTTATGCATGACATTTTCCAATTTTACTAATGAGGTGCTTCCATTGTTTTTCTTCCATGTAATTAGAGTAACCCTGTTTTCTTGTTCTGTTATATTCAATTAGGTCACCTGGGTTGTTAATAAAGGCAGCCGTTGTCATCTGCAGATAATTCCCATTTATTTTCACCTAATGAGCCATTACTACTCACATGCAATTAATAAGCCACTTCCTGTTCATGATGTTGGGATGTAGTTATCCACTGAGCATCTGTTGTTTTGATCATTAAATAACAGTGGGGAAGTCCTTACTAATGTTTCTAAATGGATTTCTTTTTTCTCTTCCTAAGGAGTGGGAATTTGACATAGTCTTGCTTCCTGACTCTAAGATCAATTACTAGTTTATTTATAATCTTATAATTACGTGGCTTCTTTCATGATTTTGTACATGCCTTAAACTACTTTAAGCTATGTTTCCAAGTCAACATTTAACATTAGTTTACAGTAGTTACGTGGTTTCAGTAAATTCAGAAATTAAAATGGCCTTTTGATATCTTATGGAAGAGTGCATTTCTCTATGATTACATACATCTATATAACTGACTGTGCACTTCTGTACTAAGCAATGTGATTTTTGGAAGAGCAAGCATACAAGTCAGTTAGCTGTGACTAGCAGTAGTGAATCTAGCCACTGGAAATAATTTATTCATTCAGCTAAGTGCCATGATGCCTTTTGGCATTTCCTCAAAGGAAGAAACTTGGAGCAGCATAGACCAGCTTCTTCACCTGAGAATATAGCTGCAGGATCTGAACATTAGCTCTTCATAAAAGTAGAGAGGTGTGCTGATGAAATCCTACCTCTTCCCCAGCCTGAAGTCCTCCGGAGACCTCAGATATGTCTTTCTGTGGAGCTGGATTTTTATTTTCTGAATTTGCCACACTTGCATGGTATTTAGGTACAAACTAGTAGCTCTCACTTCTTTTTTTAAATACGGGAGAGTTGGTCCTTGTTAACTCACATGGTTATGTGTTTGGGAGGCCTTACTGCAGACATATGCTGAGCTTGCACTAGATCTCTAGAGCGCCTCTTCATCTACTTTTCCAAAGAGTACTGAAGTGATCCCAACCTTAATGGTGCTTTAAAGAGGTAGAAAAAGCTTTTGTTGATTATCCTATTGTACTGAGGTGACTAAATTTTGCTGAGTCTCGCTGTAGTGGTAACATCACACTTAGCGCCCTACATCTGATCTGCGTGAGCTTTCTTTCTGAGTTGCAGAAAGAATTCAGTACTTTCAGTGTTTGAGCTATTTTTGACATTAGTTTAGGATGGTGTGAATCACAGCCTAGACTATCAGCATGGTGGCTATTTCCTCCATTGATTATGAAGGGAGCCTATTCTGACTAATGGGATGTAGGTGATCACAGTGCATATTTCCAACATATTTCATCAGGTCAATCTTCCTCCAAGTCTCTAAATCATTTTGTATAGAGAAGAATGCTAAATACAGTCTCCCGTTATTAGAAATCACATCTTGATTTTTGTTCTGTGCTTTCAGCTAGCTTCCTAAGGTAGACACTCCTACTTTGTCACTCCCAATATTTTCATGGCTCCTTCTTAATAACAAGAGACTGTACCTTCCAAAACGTTCAAGCCCAAACTCACTTTGCCTTATTTTACCATAGTCAAAATGCCTGAAAATTAAATGCTTGATTTTTTGGTAGCTTGGACTTCCTACAGAGATTCTTGAGGGAGAGGAGCACTGTGAGACTGATGTCATAAGAGAGATTTGTTGTCATAAAATGTAACTTTTTCCTCTCTGAAAATATTTAAATCCAAACTTTGGTGCTTCGTGCCCACTGTTAGGCAGAAGTTCACGCTTGGCTGTAGGGACATTTACTTGATCCATCCGTCTTCATATTCCCAAGAAACGCGTATACAAGTTTGTATTATAATGTTTGCTTTAGACTTGTCTCCCAGTTTCAGCTACTCTGTGTTCCATCATCTCGAAACAATGATATCAGCAGAAACCAGGGGATTAATTAGGCCTAATCTATTCACATTTTCCCCAGATTAAGGCAATCTGCTGGTATCATGGTGAGAAACAATACAGCAGTCAATAGCTTTTTTAAATGAAGGCTTTAGGATGCTGTTCTAATAAGAATTGGGCCAATTTTAAGACAAAGTCCCACTGTGTAAGTAATAAAGCAAAAAAACTTTGGATCACTGTATTTGGGGACTCAGACAGCTCTTTGCTACTAGTGTTTTGCAACTGAAAGTGAAGAACTGTCTGTGAGAAGCAAGGTGTATAAACTCAGGCTCAGTTTCATGGTAATATATTTGTACAGTTGGAGGCCTGGTTGACTGACCTGGCTGTATATGAAGACTTCTTTACAAATGCTAATATAGACGCCCTATTTTGAGTCATCCATCACACTTGCAGCTGTTACAAACTGGAAAGAAGTCAGAGCAAAGAGAGGAAGGAATGATTATTGAAATAACTGCATTTTTCAGTATTTGTGAGATATTGGTAGCTGAAACAGAATGTTTTAAAACAGATAAATAGTCCATTCATGCTAAAGGAGCAGAGGAGGTGTATAGCAACAGTATGACTCACTGCAGCACAGTTCCCTTCTCCTGTCTGTTTATTTCCTGCTCTATTTTCATTCTTTTTCTCTAAAGAACCATCATTTTTATTTCCTCCAAATGATCAGATACAATGGCAGACTTATAATAACTCGTAGAACAGCTTGAGCTGTGAGATGAGATCTGATCCATCTGGGATTGTGGAAGGAACCAGAGATGCCTACTGAGTACGACTTCTTTCAGCTTTTTCTTTCTTTCATGGGAAAGTCCGTTTTCACATGTTTTCAGAAGGCACAGAGAAACCAAGGGGAAATGAGCCAATTTGCAGACATGTTTTTATGTAGCACTTTGAAATTCATGATGAAATGGATTTATGTTCCACAGCTGCCAGAAAGCTGCTTCTGTTTTGTGATTGCTGTGGTCTGTTTTTAACCTCTGAGTTACTAATTTTGAAACAATTACACTTAAATCTGTTGCTACATTGTGTATGTACGTACATGCACTTATGAGTATGTGCCTGTGTACACATGATACAAATGATCTTGCAGCAAAATCTTGGAAATTCAAAGTAGTGTTATGGTTATGTACAATGGAAAGGAAATTAGAGGAGGTATCTTAGTGTGAGATTTGCAAATGACTTTTAAATCATTGCACTGTTCTGTGTTTAGCAGAAGCAATGCTGACTAGTGTTTCTATGATTACAGTGTTCACAAGAACAGCAGGCAGTGTTACAGATTCACAAACCCTTCCTTTTTCTTGAGCAGGATTCTTGACATCTACTACACAAATCCAGCACAACTTCATTTCCCTAGAGAATGAATTTCATCCAAGAATTAGTACATGGACAAAAGAAAGCAGGATTGCAAACAATGTATCTGCTACATTTAAAACCAGATATTGGTCTTATTTATGCAGCTGAAATAATGTACATGGATTGGACCCAAAGCCTTTTGAGGTCAACGGAAAAATTTCAGTCTGAAATTATGTGCTGTGGATAGCATGGTTTGGGAAATAAAATTGGTAATGAAGTCTGATATTTCTAGAATGTACAAAATAAAGCAGACTGGATGATACGATGTGAAAGTACATATATTGAATAAATATTTTTCTTTATCTCTAGGTGGTTGATCTATTGGTATCCATGTGTCGATCTGCGTTAGAGTCACCTAGGAAAGTTGTCATTTTTGAGCCATATCCTTCTGTAGTTGATCCTAATGATCCTCAGATGCTGGCCTTTAACCCCAGGGTAAGCAGTTATCTTTATGTCACAGCTTGTTTTTAATTATTCATTAGATTTCAAAGCAAAGCCTTATTCTGAAGTCTCTTTTACTAGAAAAGTTACAGCTCCATCAGATAGCATAAGCAAGTGACTGTTTTCAGAACTCTGTACTTTTTTTTTGGGTTGTCTCTGAGAAGGTATTTGAAACTAAACTGTAAGTTGTATTGAAAGTTTTGCTGAAGCCAGGAACTTCTTTTATGATACAAACTGTAGATGGAAAAAGTTCTTTTTTTGGTGTCTTTCTCTCAATGTACACATTGAACACAGAGAGGAAGACAACTTTTGGGAGACGTAGACCAGAGGGATTTTCAGTCTATCTTGTTGTTCCTACAGTGGTTATTACTGTCATCTCATTTTCCCTTTGCAAACCATTGTCCTTAGACTGAATTTTATCAAATGCTGGACTTAAGAATAGAGATTGGTACAAGCATCAGGCTTTAAGGAGCTGTTTGCTCCTCGGGCCGCAGATGCTACCTCTCAGGGAAGCCCTAGGGAAGCCATGAATCTATTAAAGATCACTTGAGCCATCCTCAAGGGTGTAAGTAGGATCTGTGGATGTCCTATAAGGGAATGCATTTTAATTTCTGAACAAAGGCCAGCTAGCAGTGGTTCTTCCTCAGAGGAAGAGGTGAGTGTATTCTGTAGAGCACAGGAAGGAAGAATTGCCAGAGGGGCTTATAAGGAGACATAGTCTGGCAGCTGGGCAGGGTAAGGGTGTAAAGCAGTGTAAGGAATGAGAAAGAGCATCATGCTAGGAGAGGAGCAGAGAGAGCCCCAGGCTGGTGTGGCCCTCTGACTCCTCCCAGCTTCTTGCCAGCATGGATGAGGTGAAAGCCCATGGGCAGGAGTTGGCAAGATGCAAAGATGAGGTGCAGTGAAGTTCCTGAAGGTGATGTGGACCATGGAGCTGATGAAGCACAGTGTTAAGCTTATCCACTCAGAAAAGTTGGAGCAGTTCCCTGGTAGCTGGGATCTGATCTCCTCTGGTAGCTGTTCTCAGGCAAAAAGTAGGCAAGGGTCAGAGTGAGACAGAGGGACAACTGAACAACTGCTGACACTTTATAGAGCTGTTAGCAAAGTAAATACATCTGCATATTTAGCATTTTATTTAGCAGCTGTTTGTTAATTGCATACTTAATAGCACATTATCTAAATAACTGGTAAAGTCTGTTTGCAGTTAGAAATATTTGTTTAAAAAATGAGCTAATCTTTTAAGCATGTAGCATTGTTGTATGTTTGAGATTCCAGTGAAATTCAAAGAACAGCCATCATAGTAATATTTTTTCCTGGAATTTTCCTGGACTATGATTGAGAAAGTGTTATGAATAAGGTGGAAGGAAGCTTGCTTAAAAACATGGAAGGATTGGTTTGTTGAATATTCATCCTAATGTTGGTTTTATAAACACTCAAAAAATGGAGGGCTCTGCGCAGCTAAAGACCAATAGTCTTAATTTATTTGCTTATTTTATATTACATCAGAAGAAGAATTATGACCGAGTCATGAAAGCATTGGATAGTATCACTTCTATTAGAGAGATGACACAGGTGAGTTTAAAAATCTTTACATAATATAAAATAGCTATTTCTAGAACTAAGAAGATGTTTATATGAGGCTTGTGATGGGTTGGGAATAGTATCAGCCCTTTCATGTAGAGCTGTAATAATACTAAAATGTGTGCTAAAAATAACAAACCAACAGTATCCATAATGGCAATTAAATTAAAGTGATGAAGTCGAATTCAAGTCTTCTGAGGTTTAAATAAGAGATAACAGCATACTGGGATATTGTAACAAGATAATCACTAACTGCTGCGTTTCTGGAAATATCAAACTGGGTCTCTTTATTTCCAAAGCAAAAGAAAATGATTTTGTGACAGTGTTCTGAATGATAGCTTTATTGCTGTTGTAACAAAACATTTGTTCAGCTAAGTGTGGCTGGGGACTTGGAAGTTTGGGTCTCTTGGGATTAATACCATACAATTTCTCAATATTCACAGTGGGACAGAATCTGATAGCTGTCCTTAGGCTTATTGTAACACTTCATTTCCCAAACAGACCCGCTTATTATAACTGATTATTGAAATGTCTCCCATAAACCTTGCTTTTCCAACTGTTATATAATCTCACAAGATTTTATAAATCATATTTACAGTGTAGTTCTAAAATACTTTGGAATACAGAATGAAGAATGAGGTATAAAAAGTAGTAAAACACACTGAAAATAACAGTTGAGGTACTTTTGTTATTTTCTATAATATCTCTTAAAGAGAAAAATAACCAACATTTTACTTTTTTCAACACTAAAATAATTATTGGACTGAAGTTTTTTAAAGGAATACTTTGCACTGTGATAGAAATCAAGAAATATTTGCAAAGGAAATACAGGGTATTTTACTTATCAGTTCATACCATGAAACAGTTAAAAAAATTTTGAAATTATATTGATTATCTTGGGGTTCTGTGGTATTATAAGGAACTTGATTTTGTGATGTCCCTGTCCAATTTCTTAATCCAAGAGTTGAACATGAGTACGTCTTCTACTGTTGTCCCTGAGATCACCAATGTTTGCTATAGTGTACTCATTTTTATGCTAATTATATGCTTATTATTTTACTCTAGGGAAAATAATTGCTATATTAACTCTTCTTGTTGTCAAAACACATTTTGAACTATACAATGCTAAATGTCACTAAAGCTGTGATTTAAGCCTAATAATGAATCCTATGTATTCATTTTAGTAGATGAAGTCACAGGCAGTGTAACATAAAATTTAATGGTATGATTTCAACTAGCATAAAGAATATAATTACTATTTTTTAGGCACCTTATTTGGAAATAAAGAAGCAAATGGATAAACAAGACCCACTTGCACATCCTCTTCTACAATGGTATGAAATTGACACACATGAGATGATAATTATTAAAGTACCAAGATGAATGAATAATCATTTGACCAGTTTAATTTGGTATTAGATCACCCTTAGAATTAATGCCAGAGTTAACATTTGCAACTGCTTTGTTTCTGAACCATTTCTGGATCTCACCTGGGGTATCTGAAAGCACTGGAAAGACTCTGGCTTATTTTATGGCTTCAGGTCTGATTTTGTAGCCAAGATTTAGTCTGTTTTCATCTGATGGCTTCAAAGGCCTGCAGCTTGGTACTTTGTTACGGCTATCCATTACATTTTTCAGAAGGAAAGTTGTGCTTGGTTGTCATGTCTAATACATATAACTGTTTCTTATTTTAGGGTTATTTCTAGTAACAGATCGCATATTGTGAAGCTACCAGTGAATAGGGTAAGCGTCTGTGGGTTCTTGATGTTTCTCATGGCTTGCATTAGCATTTTAGGTGGGAGCCCTCCTGGTCAAGTGTAGATGTCCAGGTTCAAACTGGTTGTATGGACTCCGTTAATAGACAGTGGAGAGAAACAGCAGTTTTGGGTTATGACTCATAAAATCATGTTGTGAATATCTAAAACAAGTCAAACAAATTATGGTCAGAAAAAGCCCATTTGAGATGAGTAGCTCAAATGCAAATGTCTACCTTGCAGTCATCTGAGATTGGGTGAGATCTTTACTAATTTTCTTACCATTTACAATATTGCCGTCACCATTTAGAGTATTAAATACAGAATTGTATAAAAAGCAGTGCAAACAAACACCACATCACACCAGGAGAACCACATATGAGTATACTGTAAAAATAATATAGCTCTGGAATTTTAGAGAGGTGGTGCTGAGATTCATTTCTGAGTATGTGTGCCTCTGATGCTCTGATTAAGGGTGTAATAATCTGCAGCCTTTCAAATCTGTACCTTAATTCAAAGCTGGCTATGATCAAAATAATGTGAGAAATTTTTTGATTTAATTACTTTACTAGAGCAATGTTAGACTGAAACCTGTTTTAGAAACTTCCATATGTTTCATAAACCAAAGACTGCTTTTACTGTTTGATTTCATATAAAAGCTATGGTAACGAGACAAATTTCAACTTGGTTCATGTAGATATTTAGATGTAGTCATATACTGTGCAAAACAGCTTTGTGTATTAAGAACTACCATTCTGGAAATACAATGCTGTTGTGTTCATGAACTTCTTTTCACGTACGTACTGTTATATTTTACAGCAACTAAAGTTTATGCACACTCCCCATCAGTTTCTACTTCTCAGCAGTCCACCAGCCAAAGAATCCAATTTCCGAGCTGCTAAAAACCTTTATGGAAGTACCTTTGCATTTCAGTGAGTCCATATGTTTGTATTAATCAAAGGTTACCAAAATGCCTTGCTGGCTTTTTTTTTTTTTTTGTTCTTACCATTTGACGTTTGCACCTGTGAATGTACTGTTTTAAGGGATTAATGATTTCATTTTGAGTTTTTCACTGTGGATTTTTACACTTCCTCTTTTAAATTTTCAGTGGTTCACACATTGAAAATTGGCATTCCATCCTGAGGAACGGCTTAGTTGTTGCTTCCAATACAAGGCTTCAGGTAAATAGAAGACTAAATAGACTTTAACTAAATTGTTCGTGTTTGATTACATATTAAAATCAGGTGAATGTTGAAGAAGTGTGCTTCTGGTAGTCACATAGGTGGCAAATTTTCTTATGTTTCCTGGAAATGGTAAGTTTATGAAGCAATTAAAATAATATAATGTATCTGCTAAAATGGCTTAAAAAAATCCCATGGCTGTAATCTGTGTTTCCATTTTACATTGCACTACAGCACCTCCAGGAGGCTTAGATTGGTACTGCTTAAAAGCAGTCTCAAAGATTAGAATTTATGCCTTTATTAAAGGATCCCAGAGCATACTGGATTTATGGAAGCCAAGTTTACAGCATCTTCTGCGCTCCTCTGATTTTCATGGAAAGGAAATATGAGTGTACTGGTCAGGAGGGATCTATAGAAAACTTCACTTTTGATTCTTAGGCTGAACCATGAGGAGACCATTACTGCAGACCAAAGTAGGTGGAACCAGAGGGACTGGAGGACTGTGAATTCAGAGTGTTTCACCATCAGGGTTTTGACAGCTGTTACCCAGAGCTGAATCCATGATCCTGATACCTTGGAGGGAGATCAAGGGTGCTGACGGGGAACTGGGGAACAGGAAACACTGAAAAAGGGAATGAAAATCTCTGTTATTCCTCTTACTGTTTTGGGTGTTTTTATTAGTATCTTTGAAACACACATTGCCAAGAAAGCACAATTTGCACACAAAAATTCACCAGAGTAAGCCCCTTTTGGTTTATGCTTATTCTTCAGTTTAGGCTTGAGATATTGGGAAGAGGAGAAAGCATTTTATACAAACCTGTCTTACAGAAATCATCATTTTTAGATATCTCACATGAGTGAGCCATATCATGAGCCCAGTTTATTCTGTTTAACCCAGTACCAACCATTCAGGAGAAATATCTACTCACCAAGAATCCTGTACGACACCATAGGGTCTGGAGGAGTGAGAGCATGATTATGCATACCAATGGGAGCTCTGGCACTTTGCAGACGTAATGCAAATATCATGGGATCAGAGGAAAGAAATAAGGGTGAGCATAACTCTGAAGCCCAGTGATCATAACATTTGCTTGTGTAGGAGATGCTCTGGTTTCTCACCTATGCTACAAGAGCTACTTTTTGTGGTTTCTTTAAAGGCTTATCTGTCTAAAGGAGTCAGTCCCTGGAGAAGCAAAAACTGTACTTTGCACTTTCCAGACAAGAAAATGGCTAATAAAACACACTTGTTTTTGTTGCTTAGCCCAGGCTCTGTGACTTGGAGCAGTTATGTTGGCAGAGTCTTCCCTTTCCTATCTTCTTTTCAGACATACAGCTCTGTGGCTAAAGCACTGTCCTGAAGTGGTGGGATGTGCATGACTGAAGAGGCTCAGGCAAAAGCTTGGTTGAACCCATTCCTTCTGTACTCAGACTGAACAAGAGACCAATTTTACTTTTTTAGCATATGAGTGCTGTCATCACTATCTCTTCATTTCTTAACTTAGAGTAAACAAAAGCAGCTGTTGCTAGATTCTTTGCATACCCAGGTCCTGCAGATGTAGTTTGGAAACACCCTCCGGATCGAGTCCCTCCAAAGGGCATTCATGAAGACTGGCTTTGGCTATGGTTCCTAACAAAGTTTTGATGTAAGGCATATGCTGAGCTGCTCAGCCTTGTCAACTCTGAGGTGTATTTCGCCTTGTCCAGAAGCGCTATCCATAGACATCCTCCATAGTAATGTTAGATTTAAAAACAGAAAATGCAATTTTATGTATGAATCTGATGTAAAATTATCTTTGGGAATTTGGACATCATTTCCAGAATATGTGGTATTTTAGTTGTATATTCTCAGCATATTGTGTTTTTTTGTTTGTTTGTTTGTTTTTTGTTTTTTAAGATGATTTTGAACACCATTTATTACTAATCAATAACAGCGCAAATGGTTGGATACTCATCTACATCAAGACTTGTGCCTGTCATTATTTTATCCAGATAACCAGATTAATGTTAAACAATTGTTCTACTCTCTCTTTCAGCTCCATGGTGCAATGTTTGGAAGTGGAATCTACCTTAGTCCATTGTCAAGCATATCATTTGGTTACTCAGGTGATATTTATAGATCACTCTAGAATTGGAGACATAGGGGGGTATCTTAGTCCACTGCTTTTCTTACCAGCTTGACTGTTTACAATACTGTAGTAAATTCTGTGTATAGTAAATTTCGTAGACCATAATTAGATTTTCTCTTTTTTGAATGAATTAGATTTCCCTTGTTAAATTCCTGTCCTCATTTTCAAATGTACTGAATATTTTGAAGTTTTACTTGAAATAAATAATAGCTTAAGCTGAATGCTCTGTGTAATGGAGCAAGTCTTGACTATGCAGTGGAAATCCAACTTTGTGATTTTTTATTTTTTATTTTTTTTTATTTTTGGTCAGTATCTGCCTAAGTCCATCTAATATTATCTATGGATTTATAGGCTTGTAGGACCTTATCTAACAAAACAAATACTTTTCAACAGGCATGTTCAGCTGTATATGTTTAAGACTATTCCCAAGTATGCTATGTCAGGCATACTTAGAAAGTAAAGGACAGACATTTTAGCATTAGAAAGGGAGGGAACATAATTTGTCCCACTAGTAAATCCAAAAGTGAGTTATACAGAGCTTTCCATATACTAATAGATGCATAACAGAAACATGATATACCAGTGTGTATATTAAGAAACCTTTGTGAAAATTTTAAAATGCTGTGACTTCTTCCTTTAATTATGTTGTGTTTACCATTTCCTCTCATGTAAAAATGTTGGTATAGTTGAATATATGTTTGAGTGCATGTAGATAAATTTAATCCTGAAAGTGTTAGTTATTCTTTCTGATTTTTCAGGTTTTTTAGGTAAGTCACAATTCATTTTTAGAGCTCAGCATTTTTTACTACTGTTTATTGAGTTAAAGTATCAGTAATTTCTAAATGCACTTTTAACTTTTCAGAGATTACACAAGCATGGAAGCTTTTTAGGACTCACTGAAAGTGCAAGTTGCAGTATCATCATCTGAAAAAAAAAGACCTCTTTTTTGGGCAGCATTGCTTTGTCATTTTCACTGTGCTTTTCCTCCTCTCTCTACCTTTCCTGATCCTTTCAATCTAGTCTTCTCCAAAAGGGAAACCTGCATCCACAATAAATATCAAATACTTTATATTTTGCCCATAGCAAGGGAGTTGGAACAAGATGATCTCTAAGGTCCATTCCAACCTGATGCATTCTGTACCAATAAAAAACATGGAGGAGCCTACACTCTTTATTACTGTATTTCAGTAATACTTTATTAAAGTAATACTTTATTTCAACATAATTCAGTGTATATTTGCAAACTGTCAAGAAATATGGGGCAGCGGATAAGAAAGGAAGCCAGTAGTAGTGTACAATACAGGAATTTTATATAAACTGTCAGGAAGAACATAAGCAAGATCTGAGGCACAGATTTCTGAGGAGGAAATTGGATCCAAATTGGCTGATCACCAATAATTTAATTCATTCGCCTCTATATAAATTAATTTAATCTAGGTAGACTTTAAAACTACCTTTAAATAAATTTACTACTGAAAATTTAGACTTCATTAAATCTAAATGAAGTAAATCTAAATAAAGACAAGCCTCTAAAGTTCTTTCATTATTTTACTATCTCACCATCAATAAATGAGACTTTCTTATTTCAGCCTGTGTAGGGTCTGTTAAATTGAGACATAAAATGTAGCTCTGTTCAGCAACCACCCAGGAACTGAGCTGAATTCAGTGGCATTTAAACACACGTTTATCTACTTTCATACCTTCTTAGTGCTAATTTGGCTTTCTTAAGGTCATTGTAACACATGTATGAGTAGTTTGCGGGATGAAATTGAATTATTGTCTGAGAAAGTTAATGAGCTTTCTGGCTGCCATGCACAGAACTGTGATTCTGACCATGCTACCTGTTGTATTCTCGATGCTTAATTTTGCTTACCTTGGTGTTTATATGCCAGGGTATCTTACATGATTTTTGTATCTTAGGGATGAACAAGAAGCAGCAGAAGGTGTCAGCTAAAGATGAACCAGCTTCAAGCAGTAAGGGCAGTAATACATCACAGGTACAATAGTATATCGGCCATTTCTGGAAGATGAATGTTTTTATGTTTGGGAACCTGATATCTGAAAAGAAGGCAATGTTCCCATTGTGAAGGCTAACAGTTTTATTTTATTGAATGAAATCAACAAGTCCAGAGACTGCAACTATCAAATACAGCCCAACTGCTTTTAGTAAGAGTTCATGCAGTATATTGCAGGTCCCTGTGCCCTTCTCTCTGATCTCTAGACTTTTTACTGAAGAACAGTGCAAAAGGAATTGAGAGTGGTTACTGTTGGAAAATGAGCACAGCATTTCACTGACAGCAAGATAGATTTTGTATTTTTTTCATGTGTAGCTTCTACACATTAAACCACAGCAATTCTGCTTTATTTAAAGTTTGCTTTATTTAAAGCAAACTTATAGCAATTATGTGTAGGACTGAATTTTGAGAAAGAAATCTGATATTTTTTGCTATAGTTAATGCACAAAAACTACCAAATAATCTGGCTATGGGGAAAGATAGATTGGTGTATAAGGGCAAAAGCCCTTAGAAATGAGAAGACCAGTAAAATATGAGGTTATACGCTAAGTGGCCAAAGAATCATTGATCATTTCACTGTGTTTTTTTATGCTTTTCTGCTATCAATTTGTTTATCAGTAAGATTGATCCTGTAATCAGTGTTTATCAGTAAGTTTGATTCTTTAATAATTAGGGATTTTTCTTTCTGAATAAAGGACTTCAAATATTTCCTATGATCATCCCCCCAAAAAACATTTTAGAAATTCTGTTACTGTTAGAAATAACATGGAAATGTTTTAGAAAGACTGTCTCTATTTTTGTTTATGAATAAATCATTGAAAATAGCAGCTTTCTCCTTTGCTACTTTTTCACTGTTTATCTTACAGCAATAATTAAGTTTTCTCATGTTTTTACATCTCAGTCGCAGAAGAAGGGACAACAGTCACAATTTTTGCAAAGCCGTAACTTAAAGTGCATAGCCTTATGTGAAGGTAAGCTGAAAGCCCTTGAAAAATTGTTTTAGTCATGAGCACAGTTATACTGAATGTAAATCAGTGTGACCTTTAGTTCCAGTATTGGTTGGTTTTAGGTAAGAAATCATGAATACTTGTTAACAGCTGACCTTCGTATTTCTATTCAGAATGTTTCCTTCAAATAAAAAATGTAATACATGCTGAATTTTTATGAAATAATCAATCATACCATAAGATTATAGAATGACTTGGGTTAGAAGAGACCTTAAAGCCAATCCAGTTCTAACCCCCCTGCTGTGAGCTTGCTACCACCCACCAGATCAGGCTGTCCAGGGCCCCATCCAACCTGGCTTTGAGTATTTCCAGGGAAGGGGCATCCACAGCTTTGCTGGGCAGCCTGTGCCAGTGACTCACCACCTTCTGCGTAAAGGACTTCCTACTAACAGTACAGTAACTGATCATCTGGTCTGTCAAGGTTCTTCTTTTGAAACAGTGACTTCTCGTATGTTTCTAATAAATACCATAAACTTGTAAGTCTGAGCAACAACAGCTTTCATACTGAATTTCTGAATAATTTTTCACTGCTTGTGCAAATGTGTTGTTAATGTGATAACCGCTCTGTTCTCCTGGAATGCTTCAGAACTTTTGTTAAGTTAAAAATCCAGTGCTTATGATTACAGTTATTCTTGAAAATTTGGCTATTCTGTTAGTAACTAATGAAAACACATCAGCTTTAGAGAACAATGAGTTATGAAATTTGAGTAAGAACAATTGGTAATGAATCTCATTGGCAAAAGAAAAAGACATTATGTTGAACTCACCCTCCATTTCCAGCATTTATTTTAAAAAGTAAAAACTAAGACACAATGAAAAAGATGTTATGTCAAAATTCAAGTTTATTTTATGCAACATATAAAATACATATATTTCAGAGTATTCAAAAGAAATATTTAAGATGGTTAAGACAGTGCAAGTCAACATGAAACTGCAATTTGGTCTGGGTAAAAATGCATAACTTTAGTTCTAAAGCTTTCTGAAAAAGATATGAAACAAATCTAGAGTTTACTACAATTTATAGTAAAGAATGCTTGGAAGTTTCTAAATGTAAATTACATCTTTCTGAAGTATTACTGTGGGATAGAAGGGATCAATATGCAGGACTTTTTCATCGATGTCATTACATTCTTCCTTCACATTTCTTAATGGGTTCTGGATGTTGTAAGGGTGAACTGAAAATATTTGGTAAAACATACTTTACCTGATTTGAGGTGGTAAATGTAGATCTAATTTAAATTAATAAACATCTATCTCCTTTGACTTAAAAATTACCATTCTTGGAATTATATGAAAATTGGATATGCGCTTATTCATGATAGCATTTAAATGTATTTATAGATATCTTTCAAGCACAGATTCATTACGAAGCTTCTACATAAACATTCTTATTTCTATTTCCTGTATTGTTCTCATTGTGCTATTAAACGGCCTAACATGGCTGTTTTCTAAACATCGAGCAAGTTTTGGTGAGAATCACTGTCCCCTTAATTATAATTGCTATGCTTAACTTTTTAAAAATATTTGGTATTACTGCAAATCTTTGACTGCAGACCTTTGGTATCTTAGTTTCAGGCATTGTCTTTCACATCTTTGAATTGGCTCAGCCACCATCAAACACAAACATGTCTGTGTCAAGGACATTAGTTGACTCCTTAACAGCCCTGTGTCCATTTAAAATCAGTTCTTGATAAGTTTACTTTTTCATTTTTCATGTTTCATGTGTTCATTTTTCTTTTTACTGATCTCCAGAGTAGGTCTTGGCCCTTCAAAGAACTTCATTTATGTGAAGTCCAAAATGATCTTAAAATCCAAGTTTAATTTAAAGTGAGTGTGTTAAGAACTGGCTCCCATACATCAAGTGTTTGTATTTTCTGGAAAACGTTATGTATTTTGGAAGCAAGAATCCAGTTCATATCCCTGTTTATAGTAGCAGACAACTTGGAGACTACACTTTGCCACAGAAATGCACTGGAAAACTCAACATTCCCACAAAGCTGTTCAAAGTGTGCTTAAAAAAAAAAAAAAAAAAAAAAAAAAAAAAAAAAAAAAAAAAAAAAGCAGATATTTTAAAGCAGTATCTTCCAGACGTGTTTTGATTACTATGAAATTTATTCCTTCCTTTATAGTGATAACTTCATCCGATCTGCACAAACATGGAGAGATATGGGTAGTTCCTAACACAGACCACGTGTGTACAAGATTTTTCTTTGTGTGAGTACAAAGGTTCTTTTAACACTCAAATTCTGTCTTCTCTATGCCTTTTTTTCTTCATGTTCCCTCTAACAGTTGTAAATGAAAGGGATAAAAGATATTTCTGTCCAATTCTTTAAAGAATCACTTCAGTTTTTATTGATCTCTTACTTACTTTTGCTTACTTAATCTCTACTTACTTTTGCTAGGAAATGTATGGATACATTAGTGGCAAAGATTTAGTAGACTTTTTTAAGTATAAGAAAAAAATACAGTGAATAGTGTTACTGTTTTTTCCCACTCTATAGCATTACATTGTTGCCATAAGTCTGACCATCTATTGCAAAATGTCTCTTCTATTCATATGTGTGTTTTAAAGCTAAGTAATCCATTAATAAGAAAAGGCTTCCTATCTGTGATGTGAACATTCCCCTCTCTGTTACAACTTCTAATTATATATAGACATAGATTTCAGCCCTACAAGGAGAGTCGTGCAAACCAACGGAGAAGCACACCAACTTCAGATTTGCCAGCATTGCAGGTCTGCAGTGATTAGCACTGCTCTGTTCATACAAATCTTTAATGCAGGTGGGTTCTTATAAGGAGAAGACCCTTGAAACTGCCATGGTGTCATCACTAAGCAGAGACCCTATTGTGACAAGAGTTTGGTTACTGTAGGCATTGCAGTGCCTCATGCATGCTTTGGTACCAGCCTTGTGCAGTGTGGTTCCTAGGGGAGATGCTAACCATGGGCCTTGGAGGCACATTAGCAGCACTTCTGCTGACAGAACTGCAGAACTCCCCTTTGGGTCCCAGTGTGTTGTACGGCCTCAGGGTTCCAGTGACAATGGAAATCCTGCCACATTGACTCTCCAGAGTTATGAGATCTGCATGTAACAGTGAAGTACAGCAGAGCATTTTAATAGTAAGCATTTTAACAGACAGAATAAATGCTCTTGATTATTAAATGAAATGGAATTTGGGATGGTTTTAAGTAGATTAATAAATCACTAATTTGATTTTTATTTTCTTTACTTTTTTTTTTTTTTTAGTTATGAAGATGGCCAAGTGGGTGATACAAGTATAAATACACAGGAACCAAGCATTCATAAAGAGATTCTTCGAGTCATTGGCAATCAAACTGCTACTGGTTAAAAGGACCATTCTTATTTAAGTGATGTGATTTGGAAGCCTTCCTCAGTCTCAAAGCTGGATTTTGAGCTG
This sequence comes from Penelope pileata, assembly GCA_013396635.1. NCBI lineage: Eukaryota > Metazoa > Chordata > Aves > Galliformes > Cracidae > Penelope > Penelope pileata. The sequence continues at coordinate 49,191 of WBMW01005774.1, forward strand.
AAGAAGATGCAAAAAAAACTAATTTATTATTATTATTCTAAGCAAATTAACCCTTTGAATACTTACTGTTTTCTTACTTAGTATTTCTTATCTCATCAAAATACCTGAGATGGTATGAATTAGCAATTGTAGGGGTGCAAAGTCTATTAATATACTACAACTAACAATAATTAAACAGGCATTTGGGTTGCTCACAATAAACAGACTTTAAAAAAAGGAGTTTTGTGCTGATATTTTTATATTAAACTCTTTAAGTGAAGGTTTTAGTACCATATACTGGTATTTTAAAATTTAGAATGACTGAATTATGCGTAAGGGAGAAGATTTTATAGCAGAGAACCTGTATTATACAGGATACTTTGCAAGAAGTAGAATGTTCTCATATTTAAACACAGTAAGAGGTTGTCTGGAACATGTTGAATTGGAGAGATTGATTACCTGCAGCTATCTTTGATTCGTTTTATTTTCATAGAATCATAAAAGTTGTGAAAGACCTCTAAGATTACCTAGTTCAACCATCCACCTACCGCCAATATTGCCCACAATACAGGGTAATTTTACACAGGTGCAGCCAGCATTTAGAGTCAAAGATTAAAACACTACAGTTATGGCATAATGAGTCAAACAAAGTAAACTAATGACTCTGATGGTCTATGTTTAGTTTTTTGTATCCTCTTTGGAAACAAAGTCTTATCCATTAAGCAGCTCAAATAAAATTTTTAATTAAACAAGCTTAGCAAACATCTGGAAATCCAGAAACTGTGAACTCTCTTTTTGCAAATTTTTTTTTTATATACTAAATTTTATAGTTTCTTCAAATCAGCGAAGTCCTTTAGCATTTTCATTTTGATGTCAATGAGATTGCTCTCTGGTTAAATTTAGCCAAATAGGTAAAAGTACCTGCTAAATTAGAGCTTTTACATGATTTGTTTGGTTGTTGTTGGTACATCAGAAAATATAAACTCAAAATTTACTGAACTTTCTCTTGGTGAAATATTTTTACTAATATATTGCTAAGGGAAAAAAAACAATTAACATATTTGTTAGAACTAATAGCTACTTTTTCGAAGTGAGCATGATAGCAACTTGGGCAGGAGCCTACTCTCCGAGGCATAAAGCATATCCTGTGCCCTGGGCAGCTATCACAGTAGCTATCCTGCATCATCACGCCTTAAATATGGAAAGTAGTTCAACTTGTCCATCTGTGCCCTTAGTACAGGCCACCTCAGATCGTAAAAACAACCTGAATTATGTTGTATTTGTAATAAAGATACTAAAGAGCCAAATAACAGTACAACAGAGGACTAGCTAGTATTTGTTTCTTTTAAAAATAACTACATTTGAAAGATAATGTTCACATTTACTGATGGCTCCTTCTTTATTCTTTATTTACTCCTCCCTAATTCCTTGCTGCAATTGAAATGCCCTGCAAGTAAAATGGTATTATTGGGACATACTTGGAGATGTGGTTTTTTTTTTTTTAGCATTTCAGACTTACTTGCTGTGGACCTCAGTTTTTCTATCTTCACATCCAGACTTGTCAACCCAATTCTGTTTTCAAAGCCTCATTTTACTCTTGAATTTCTGCTATTTGACTTTCAGCCCCCTTTTGGTAGACATCTCTTTTGAAACCCACTACTCTGTTATTTTTTGTGTTTGGACACAGGTTAACTTCTTGAAATAAAGAGGGTTCCTGAAATATATCAATCTACATAAGGACTGCCTTAGTTTGTACAGCTGCACAAAATCACCATAGTTCAGAAGTGGAGCTGAAAACCTGAAATGCCCATAGTTTGTCCTGCAGTATGTCCAATTCACTCTCTTTTTGCAGAACACAGAAAAAGGCTAGAAAGTAAGTCCACAGAGATGTCCTGCATTGACATTTTTTGGCTGACAGTTCACCGCCCCAGAGGACTACTCTAAAAACTAGGGGGAAAAAAAAAAAAAAAAACACGACCATGAATGAACTGGATTGTCCAAGTACGCAGTTGTCTTCTTAGTTCCCTGAAGTTACAGCAGTCACATGAGAAGCCCTTTAGAAGAAATGAAGGGGTGTATCTTTACAAACTAAACAAGTATAGCTGTGACAGTGAGTTAGCCTTGCTTTGCACAGTGATATCATGTTGCTTGCCATTTTTGGTGCCATTGTAAGTACAGCCATTGGAAAGAGGAGGGAAAACATACATTTGCCAAATTGTAAGACTGCTCAGATTGTTTTAAATGGATGGCAGAAAGAGAAAGCGTGGAGGAAAGCAGGGCTCAGAGGTGTGTGAGGAGACCTTGCTGTTGTAGAGTGTCAGCTTCAAAGAGTGTTGAGGGGAGTGGCTGAAACCTGGGGGCAAAGAAGGGTGATCGAGAGTAAAAGGCGTAATGAGCATAGGCACTACAAATTACTAACAGACAGCATTATCAGCTCAGATCATTCCATTTGTGTGATGCGGTAAAGGGATGGGGCTGACAAAGCAGCAGCATTGTGCGTGGGGAAGCTGGGTCGCCTGGTGGCAAGAACACCTGGGACACTGCAAGGACTCAGGCCCAGTATTGCAGGCAAAGTGATGGAATTAGACAATAGTTCGCTTGCTACACAGTAACTCGGTCAATTTTTTATTAGCCAAAATATTAATGGAAAATTTGGTGGTATTTCTTCATCTGCAGGTCAAAATGAGTCTTTGGGTTGCTCCGTTAGCAAAATGTTAGTTCTCACCATTTTTTTAAAGGTGAATTAGAAGGAAGTTCTGAGTGGATTTGTTAGCCAAAAATAAATGGCCCTTCTGTAGCAAACTTCAAAACTAAAGCAAATACTTTGTCACCTAAGAACTAGAACAAAAAAGCCCAAGGAGAAAATTTTATTTGAAGGATTTTTCTCTAGAGGTTTTATCCAAGGCCGGAGTGGCATATGTCAAATTCTTATGAATCCTTGAATTTGAATGGATTCCTGAGGATGAGGTACAAAAAGCCAGGGTCATCTGAGCAAATGCCCTGTGTTATCCATAAAGCCTTTGGATTTCCCTTCCTCTGTTGTCATGCACGTCTATTGGTGATACAACAATCTTTCTAACTCAGAAATAGCTTTTAATCGCAAAAGGAAAATAGAGCCCAAGATACTGTTAGTCTTCTTGGTAGAAATCTCCATGACGCTGTATCTATGTAGCTGTGACTGTGTCCAGCATAGAGCAACTGAGGGAGTTCTTGGGATGGAACTTTCTAACTTATTTCTACATCCCACACCAAATTACAAACCCACGAATGTGAAGGTTTGATGGAGAAATTATGTTAGTTCCTTAATGTTGCACCCTAATTATAAATTGCCATATTTGTACTTCTAGAAGTATTTTGAACATTGAGAAAGGAGTCAAAAAAGATACTTTTAAACCTTTCTTGAAATTCAGATCAATATTTAGCATTCAAGGGGTTAAGCAATTTGGGTTATTTTCGTATATAATCTATGATTGGCATAGCTCTGTTTTCTTCAGCAGTGCTAAACTGCTTTAATCACCTAAGTCTTTGGCTCTGCATTACTAATTGTAAAATAGCCAATCTGTGTAATGTTCTGCTTAATGTTTTAGAGGAACTAGTTGATCACACCAGTATTGTTTATGCTTGTGTTTTCTCTAAAGCCCTTGAAAAACTGTTACTGATGCTGTATAATTTTAATATTGTAGCTGTTGGTACTAAAAATTCATCTGTTGAATAATGCTAAGATTATGCTTTTGTTCACACAAACAGAAGACCACTTCCAAATTAAGACTTTGGGCTTAGATCAATTGTACTATGCTTATAAACCACTTCCTATTTTGGAAATATTTAGCAAACTTTAAGCATTGATGAGCACAAAGTGGGGAAAAAAAAAAAGAAAAAAAAAAGGTGACAACAGAAATGAAGAGAATCATGATTTAAAAAGAAACACTAAAAAACTAAACAAATATAGAAAGATTGTCTAGTTACTTTAGCATTATATTAATTTAAATGGATTTCTTCTTGGTTGTAGAAGATATAAATCAAATAAACAGAGTACTTGTGACTGATAGGGTCAGTCAGAAACTCTACTGGAGCAAAAGCACTCTGTAATCTTAGCATTTTCAAACCATATAGGTCTGGGATCTGATCCTGCATTGTGCTGAATGCCCACTGCAGGTGCTGGGGGTTAGGCCCTTGAACAAACGTGGGTATTTTTTATACACATCATTCCTGGCTGTCATGATGTTTTTACAAGCCTCTGATGTCAAGGCCTGCAGCAGCTGGCATTAGCATGCCTACTCCATGCCTGGGTGGGCCTTGGCCTGACTCCTTTTTCTGCCCAAGGCTGAGGCAGCAGCAGAGGCCTCGATGATGAGGGTGGCAGGGAGAAAGGGCAGGAGAGGTCCAAGTACTCAGGGCTGATCCTTGCCATGCCTCTACAGGGCCTACACTTATTTTATGGGGCGCTGCAGGAGTACAATGTGGCACACGAAAAACCTCAGTGTGCAAAACCACAGGGTATGGTCAGGAGTCCTGCTGGGTACCCTCAGTATGAACACTACCAAAAGGGGAAAGGCAGGCCTGTTCGTTAAACTGAGCAAAGCTGTTTCCAGAGCAGATAAAACACATAGGACTGAAAGTGGTTTGAAAAATATCTTGAGTCCAGTCAGCCAGGGCTGTAATAATAACCAAATTTATTCCTTAAAGCACTGAGGAGTGGAGGTAAGCTCGTGCCTCAGAGGGGGATAAATAAATAATAAAGACAGTGCTCTGCATATGCAATGTCATGTACAATGCACGAGACTGTCACAAGGGGATTGAATCTCTGGTTTGGCTTTGGATGCTTTGGGTGTGAAGGCCCAGGGCTCCACTGCCTCGCCAGGGGGTCACTTTTGGCCAGCTCCCAGCAGCAGCTGCCGCCATGAGCGAGCGAGTGAAATACCGAGCTGCTCTTTGGTGTGAGGAACGCCGCACTTGGTTGGGTGTTCCTGGTCCGCCAGGGAATGGCAACGGTGTAAATTACAACCCATTACACTTTGCATAGGGATTTTGTATGATATGCTAGATATAAGATTTTTGTAATGAGAAAAAAGAATTGAAGTAGTAGTTAGTTCAACATACCTAATGTGTGAAAAAGCTGTTGAAAAGTAGAATACATTAAATGTTTACCAGCAAGTCAGTAAAATAGTCCTTATACACATTCAGTACAATTTAATGTTCTAAAAATAATTTTTAAATTTACCCAATATGTATTGTAACTTTGAATTTTAAGAAGCATCCACTGCTTTCTGTAAACATAAAATATGCCTCTGTTTCTTTTAACTCTGCAACCTTTTTTTCTCCAAATAAATTTATTAAATTCTGTGCACAAAATAGTACTGCAGCCTGCTATTTAGCCTATGGTGCCTTAGAGTTACTACAGATACTTAACAAAATGTACATAATGTAAATACTGCCAAAAGATCACTAAGGCCAAATATTTTCTCTATTCACTTTTTACTGCACTTGCTTTCTATTGCTATTTAAGCCTCTTTTATCCAGATTTGTAACAGTTATAACATTGTAGCCAATGTAAATGTTTACTTTCAATAAATCAGAATTTGTTCAATAAGCACTGTGCATTTGGGCACTGTTTTAAGAGCTCTGTTTGAAGTTTAAAACAGTCTTCTAAGAATTAAAATGAATGTAATGCCATTTCTGGACTTTTGCTAGTCTCAACATCATCTAAAACTTATTCTGTGGTTCTACACATATTATTGGAGCAAAATTTTTCTGCAGTAATCTTTTTAAAAACACTTAGATGAATAGTAAAACCGACCCTTCATGCTGTGTTTATCTGAATAATCTACATGACTTGTTCAAAATACAGAAACTGGAATTAAAGCAGGATTTTTTGTGTACAGTATGATACAAAATGCATAAGGATATCTCAAGATGCATTTCATAATTGCTTTTAAAGAAATTCTCTGTCCTTGTGTAGAACTATTTCTGTCATGAAAACAGAAAATATATGAAGAACCATGTTGTGCTTAATGTGGGTATGTTTAAAGTATAAATGCACATCTGCAACTCATAAAATATGCAGGCATTTGTGGGACTGCTTATTAATTCAGTGAGTGTACTATTTTTTTCTCTGCCTATGAGCTCATTTTAATTATATGAATGGATATTAACTTGTATCTTTCCAAAGTTTTAGCTTTTGTTTTGTAAAATTTATTGGTTTGTTACTGCTATTTCAGACTGGAAAAGTTAAAGTGATGCTGTTATTCCGAATGATGACAAGTGTTTTACACATATGTAAATATGGCAGAGAAATTATATCATTCCAACTCCAAATGACTGATCATTTACCATTGATTGGAATCTACAGGCTGGTGCCTGAGTTCTATCGTAGAGGTGATATATTGTTTTTGAGGAACTTTATATTTGGAAGAAACAGTGACTTCCAAGCTTGCAAGCTGAGAGTTGAATCAATGGTGTAATCTCAAAACTCGCCTAAAATCACCACCCACAGATAGCAGGAGGGACAGGCTTTGTACCAGCTCTGGCTGAACTGCTGCTCCATTCCCAGAGTTCTCTCAATCAATAGTCAATTGTATTCATCTGTTGAGCAGTTCAGCATGGAGCCTGAGAGATTAATAATCCAAAGGGTAACTAGCAGCAAAACGGAATTACTGCAGGGGAGCAGAGCTGCTTTGAAATGTGCACACCGTCTTTTTGACATGAAGAAAAGCAGAAAATTTTTTAAGACCTAATGGCTATTGGAAAGAGTGTGTGCTGTATTCTTTAAGCTGTATTTACATGTTTGGCCAGCTTCTTTTTTGTGCAGTACTGTGCAGTGCATATTGCAGCTAATAATTTTGCATGGGTCACACAGCCAGGGCCCCCTACAAGAGGAATTTGTCCACCTGAAATAATAGGAGGCTGCATAGATAGAGCTGCAGTAACTGAATAAAGCCAGTAGCAGCTGAGGGCCACACCTTGGCTTTACCCCAGCTCCCAGCACAGTGTGAGCTCTCTGATTGCTTGAGAGAAGAAATCTGCGGGAGTATAACAGAGGCTTATGTTAGGGCTCAGTGCCTTGCAAAAGCTTAGCATCAAAACAGGTGAAAAAAAGCAGTAATGTGGGGAAAAAAAAAAAAAAACACACAGCATATTTTGGATTGGATTTTTTTTTTTATTAGCCTGCATAATAGCTCCCCCAGGATGATTTTCTTAGATGTGGCAAACATTTTCCATTCCAGTTTGGGGAGAGAAGTGTAATTCAACACAAGGAAATTGAAGCCTCTGGGCAGGGCATAAGACTGTTTTAGCAGCAGTGCTGAGTGTTGCAAGCCCTTGTGTGAGACATCAGCTATCAGATTTCAGCCAGTTCCAGAAAACGGACATTTTGCAAAATGCTGAAGCGGTGGGAATAACACTAGCAGCAGGAACAGTGACTGCTGCAGAAGCAAGAGCAGCATGAGTCTCGGGAGAACAAATCTGGAAAAAAATACAGAAACTCCTAGCTTAAGGATTGATCAACAAAAGCCAGACCTTATCATCAGCAAAGCAATTCCAATTTGTAACTTTTAAAGAGAAATCTTTCCATTGTTTAGGAGAAATGAGGAGGGAAAGGTTAGTTTTCTTCAGCCTTTTATCTTGTATCTCTCAGTCTAATAGAATGCTTGGGGCAACATCCTACTATACTTGCATACAGCACGTGAAGATGCTTACAGCAGCAGCAGCTTTTTTACAGATCTTGGGCTCATTTAGCCTGAGAGTGGCTGACAATTCTGTGTATCCTGTCCTGTATTTTATTTACAGATTCTGGTGAATCTGGACAGGTAAAACAGTTCAGAATGGGAATAGGTGGCTGATATTTTCCTTACTTCTTTTCAGTTCCCATCGGATCATTCTTCCCATGTGAGCTGTTGAACAATTTTTCTGACTGGTTAAGAAAAAAAAAACACTTGCTTTCTCCTTCTGGTTCAGACAAATAGTATGGGTTTTTGGGAGGATTCCTGCTCACAACCATCTGCCAAGGTTAATTCAGTTTGAGGAAGTCTGAGGATGAAAGAAGTCAGGGCTCAAGCTAATTTAAATACATATTTTATGTATTTTTGATGAATATGAATGTATAAAAATATATGTAAAAATGTAAATATATGTGCATTTGCAATATGTGATGTATAAATAGTTCTATTGATTGAAAATTAAGGATCAGGATATCACTATTTACAATGCGTTGGACAAATACAGTGAGTTACAAGTGCAGGGTTTCTAACAAATACTCAAGTGTAGTAGATTTTTCTGGATCTGATTTGCTATCTTTTTGGCAATGGCATGTGGTGCTAGAGGCTTTTAAATTCCTGCCCAAGAGGAGTTTCACAGGGTGAGTCCTGCCTCCTCTGGACGTGCAACTGCTTAGCTGGCATGCTGCTCTTCATGCAGTATTCCATCTGTGTGAAATTGTATTACTCCACTCTTTGCCTCTTTATTATTTCTGCAGACTTAGTTTTCATGCTTGCCATGCTAATCAGTGAGATGTAAATATTAGAAAGTTAGAATATTTTCTAATACTAATATTTTCTCCTACTTGTAGCATTATTGTTCTATCTTGCTCTAAAAGCATCTTCCTTCCTGGCGATCATCCTTCAGCATCTTCCTTCATGGCTATTGTTTGTGAAGGAAACTCCAAGATCTCCCTTACCACACTTTCTTCTGGATCCTTCAGATGGTGTGTGCTTTGGACCTATGCATTTTTTTCACCAGCATCTCTTGACTGTACCAGTAGCATCTGGCCCACTTTATGCCTTGATCGCAAAGGTCATTGGATGTCTTCTGACAACTCACTAAAGATGGCACTGCGTCTCTCTCTAACAGACTGGTGTATCCATTTGCCCTTTTTTTTAAAAAAAAAACCTCTTCAGTAGCTGCGTCCACTACTTAATTTCTGAAAAAATGTTTTAAAATATATTGAAAAAGTGAGGACTTGTAGGGGAGGATGAGCATTTTTCTGATTGTTTTGTTGTTCAACGACTTGATGTTCTGTATAGCTATGCTAATGTGACCTGAATTTCTAATCCATTGCAGTTCTCTTGTGTCACTCACTCTTTTGCTCAAACACCTGGCCTTTAGAAAAGCATCAAATATTAGCTTTAAAGTACAATACTGAGGATATTTTGGTTAAAATGCAAAAATGTGCAGCCATGAATAATAAAAAGTATTGTAATTCCAGTTCTGCAATATGAAAGGCATGTGTGCAAACCATTAGCTTATACGTGAGAACAAGACTCTGTAGTTGCAAGAGTATGCAGAGAAGGATGCCATTAAAAGCTCAGAGTTTTATATACACAATTTCCTCTCATAATTTCCTTTCATCTATGCACAATTGGCAGTGTGAGTTTAAAATACTCCCTACCTGTAGTTCTTGCTATATCTTAATTTAAATAGGGTTCAGATTGGGTTGCTGGTCTTTCCAGCAGATCTGGAAGATCTGCAGAACTGGAATTTTCAATACTTTTCATTATTCATGGCTGCACATCTTTGCATTTTAACCAAAATATCCTCAGTATTGTACTTTAAAGCTAATATTTGATGCTTTTCTAAAAGCCAGATCTTTTATTCCAGATCTGGAAGTATCTTTCCAGATTCTTCTTTTCCTGTGTTCTTGTTAGCAAAGCGTACTGGTGTCTTACTTTAATGTATGTTTTTGATCTCCTAGATTAATCTGTTTTTTCATCAATCAGCCACCACAGACATTTGCTTTCTTCCTGCAGAGATTTTGAAACCCAAGTCCATTTGCTTGAATGAGACTTTTGCTTAGAGAATTGAAAGATTTGGTGACATACGTGAATGAGCTTTATTATGAAAATGTTTTACTTGTTTCTTTTTAATTGGAGTTCCCACAGCTTGAACAGCATATGCTATAGTGTACTGTAACTATCTATTAATTAGTCCGAATGAGATCTGCTTTTGTTTTTGTTTTGAAGGCACCACTGACATGTTGGGTAGAGCTAAAAATTCCTGCAGTTGTGAACTAATTCTGTGTAAATAATTTTATGCAATTTCATTTTATGTAAACTGTAATTTAATTTTATGTAAACATAAAGATGTTGACTGCTTTGTGAATCTATATTCACATATATTCTTGAAACTCTAGTATGCATGAAAGGAAAGAAAGAAACGAAGCTACAGTAAAGATGTGGTTCATGGTTTGTTCTGGCACCTGAACTGTGCCTGGAAGTTGTGTGGGAGTTTATGGAAGATAAAATTGTGCAAAGGTTCGTGATAGCAGTTTTATGAGCCAGACAGTTGTCCTCCAGGTCTAGAAATGTTCTCATTGATGTTGCATTTGCATGTATAGGAATTGCCATCCATGTCAAACTCAGGAGGTTTGTTTGTCTAGACCTAGCTCTTTGTCTGCTCTGCAGCAGTGAAGCTATTCCTTGGTGGAAAATTACATTTCCAAGGCAGTGCTGGGCTCACTTTTCACTTTGTACAGTCTCCTGTAGGGAAAGCAAATGCAAAATGGATGGAGAATGCTATTATTTTGATTTGTAGCGTTATTCCTACATCCTGAGTAAGTACAAGTCATTCCACAGCGTTTAAGTCAATTATAATTTAGACATCTATAAAGATTTCAATATCAACAATAATTACCTTCATTTTTCTGAAGTATATATGCATTCATACATATGCATGCATATACCTTTTGATTGGCAAGTCATTGTTTGAGCACAGAAAAGTGGTGACCATTGTGTTATTAGCTACAGCAGAAAGATTGTCCAAACTAGCAAAGACAGCTGAATGAGTAGAGCTCATCCACGAGCAGTGATTTATTCTCCTGCTCTGCTGAGGAGAGACTACTGAATCCCGTAAGTGGTTTTATAAACCAAAAAAAGGGAGCCAAAGACCACTGGAAATTTCAGTCTGTGTGATAAGAACAGGTTCAATACTAATCTTCTTGAGATGCAAGGTTTGTGTTTTAACATATTCCATCCCACCAGCCCCCAACAAGGATTTGATTAAATACTTGTACTTCTTTTTCCCTTTCCCTTTCTTTTTCTTTTTTTCTTTTTTTCTTTTTCTTTTTCTTTCTTTTTTTTTTTTTCCTCCTCCACCAGAAACTTTCTCTGGGCACATAACTATAACCAAAAACTTTTCTAACTGTAAAAGCCATTGCCAGTTAATCACAGCTGTGTCAGTTTAAAGATGTGATTTCCACAACTTAGCCCTTTAGATTTATGATACTCTCTATGATTTTTATTTTTCTCTCACATTATGAATACCTCATTTCTCTTGAGAGCCACAAAAACTTGAAAGCTATAGTAGCAATATGCAACACAGACTTCCTTGCACCCTCTTACTGGTCTGCGTAAAACCTGAATTGAGGTACTCATTTCCTGCAGTGATTAATCAACATAATGTGATCACTTGATGAAAGTCATGCTATAGTTGTTAGATATTTTGAGGGGATGGTGGTGGTGGGTTTTTTGTTTGTTTCACTGAGCTCCTTCAGCATTAAGTGAAATTTATTCTTTCTCTACTGGCTTGAGCTCATCTCTGTATATTGACTTCTAATTTGATTTCTTTAGGTCTGAATGTTGAGCTAAACAGCTAAAGGGTACTTAACTGAGGAGGCAGTTTTACTTACAGAATCATTTTCTACAGCCTTCATGCTGGACTGAATAGCCACTATGAAGAAGATTTGGTGAGCACTGCTTTTCCAAGCAGGTTTTTGGTGGACAGAGTTTGTGCTTCTCACAGGATGCACCAGACAGCATGCCTGGAAATTTGGACATTGCCTTAGATTCCCTCAGAAATGAGAGCTAACTCCAGACATAACCTGAGCCATAGGGTCTTTAACCTTCTCCTGTTTGTCTGGTTATTTTTGCTTTCACCTTCTGGTATCTAACTTTAGGAGATTAAAGCCAAACTATTTTTAATTCAGCTCCAGCAGCTTCAAAGACTCTCCTGGGGCAAAGCATACATTCTTGATCAAGAAAATGCTTAGTATTATGCTCACATTTTAAACATTTTTGTAGCAGTAACTTTTTTTATGCTGTGTTGAAAGTATGCTCCCATCACAGAGAGCCAGGAAAGATCATCTACTACCTCCATATTCTCTTTCCTGGGCAATCCCTTGTGGGCTAAAATTCCATCTCCTCACTCTCTCTGTGTTCACTCCAGACAGCGTTCCCTTCAGCTCTTCTTAGGTTTGTATGAGTTTCCCATATAAAGGGACTAAGGCCCTGGCCCAGCATCAGGGGAGCTGGCTTTTCCTCCAGCTGGGTTTGCTGTATTACCAGAGAAGTCACCAATCTCAGTTTTGGTCAAATGATTCACCTTCCTCTGTGTGAAAAATGTAAGCTGATAGAAAAATAAGCAAATGTGTGCACTTCCTGATGGTCTTAGTGCAATAACACATGATAGTTTTGAGATACAGTAGTAGAAAAATGTTAACAGCCTGAGCCTTCAGACACTTCTTTTCAAACTCCTTGCTCACATCAGCAGCTCTGGATTTTCAACAGTGCTGAAATGAATGCAATCTGCTATTTCCTCCACACTCCCTTGAAACACATGCTGCACACCCTTAAGCTCCAGTCAGAGCCTGCCTTCTCCATCTGTGTATGAAAGTCCTGAGAGAGATCTACCTTGAAAGTCCAAGATTTTCCCACAGGCAATGTGACACAGAGTGTCACATGCTGAGAGGAATATCACTGAGAAGCTATGCCTGTTAGAGGGCAAGAACCTCTTTCTGAATGCTACACAGCTCTGCATCTAAGGTGCAGGAGCTGACAGTGGTGATTTATTCTGTGGTGAAAAACCAGAAGTGAGATCTGAGGCTTCCCTCTCTTTCAAGAATTCTTTTTCCATTACTCTTAACCTGCTGCATGGCAGCAGTTCTCAACTCATAGCTCTTGCAAAACTGTGGCACACAACTCCAAGAGAAGGTGAGCACAGAGAAATACAACCATGCATGTTCTATACCCCTAAAGAGCTAAACTCAAGGAGAATAATTATTTTACAATACCCAAAACCATCTTCATTTTGTAAAAGTGAAAAGCAGTATTTTCTGGATTATGTCTTTAGTTTTGCAGGCTGAGAGGAGCAACAACTTCCTTCAACATCCTGAGCACTGGCAGAGATGATGGTCCCTGAGGAGAGCAGGTGGAGCACCATATATGAGCCCCACACTGGGGACTGCCAGCCTGAGAGCTACACTGCGGAAGAAAAGATGGAAAATGTCCTGCCACAATCTTGTCTGCTCTTCCCAGTAGAACATATATTATTTAATTATTGTCATCTAACAAAGAGAATAGACCCAAGTCTGCTGCTAATGAAAAACTATAGTGCACTTTCATAAAAGCCAGCACCATCTTTGGCAGTCTTTAAAAAGAGATGAGCCATGCTCAGTGGTTTAAAAGGATATAACACACCTACATTCGGTGCTTTATGTACAGAAGTACTTGACTGCAGCTGCCCAGCAGGTATCTAATCTCTGAAAAAAACAGCATTTCCTGTTTTTTAACAACAAAATTTAAGTGAATCTTGATTGTCTATAGATTTATGATGTCTATTTATAGGGTGCAACCATCTCTGCACATTGCACCACAGCATAGTCACACTGATTTGACTTATAAGGTCCAGCTGTCACCGTCATCTTCACCCTTTCTGGTTTGTAATCCCAGTTTTTTTGCAAGACCTGGTTGGAGTTTCAGTTCTCCAAGACCTGAGTGGTAGCCAGCCCAAAGGGGAACACTGGTAGACTATACAGATGAAGTTCAGTTTTTGAGGTCATTTATTTCCTTCTCTCCATATGGATTCATTTATGTCTTTACAAACAAGCTCAGAAAGATATTTATTCTTATCACTTGAGTAAGGCATTGCTTAATACTTAACACTTAAATTTTTGCTTTCTTCCTTGAGGAATAATGTATTTTTTTAAAAAATTACCTTTGATCTCTTTCATGGCTGTAGTATTTGTTAACTGCATAGATAATGGCAAAAAATCAGGCTAGCTAAGGGAGTGTTCCTGTTTTATTAGATATTTTTATTTGAGGAGAAATCATTAGATATACAACAGTAGCAGTTCTCTTCCAAATCTGGTGAGTTGTAGGATTAGATTTTATACTATTTCCTCTTCCTACTAGTGTAGATTTTAGTCTGTTGGCTTCATTTTTATTCCTGTAATGAATTACGAAAAACTGATAATCATCATTATCAGCTGTGCTGAAGTATTGACCAGCTTTATCAGATACAGCATTTGGCCACAGACTGCACGGCCAAAATGCATTTTATGTGTAAGCACTTAAGTGTGGGGGGTTTTAAAGATCTATAGGACCCGAGGTCTAGATTTTGGCGTTATGAATCTTTGAGAGTGCTCCTCAAGCATGAAGGATTAATGAACCCTCTTGGCTGAAGAATGATAAAATAAATTATCTATATGAATAATTGAATGTTTACTTTTGGTGTCTACGAAAAGGATGGTCCAAAAAACCTCTAATGTTTCTTCCTCTTCCTTCAGCAGTAGCCTAGAGAACTTTGATTATCTTGGAGTATGATACAGTTCTCTTTCCATGTTCTTTCATATAAGAGTTGTCTTTTCACCAAGATGCCATCTAGCATAGAGCTGCAAGAGGATACCAATTAAGATTTGTGATGTGACTTAAGACCTGGACAACTGTATTTTATATGGCTTACATTTTAAGCACATGCTTATTTCACAAGATTTTTATTCATTTTATTATGTTTCTTTGGAGAAATACTAGCAATAATCTTTAATAAATAAAATCAACTAGATGTATGTCATTATGCCAGTCACCATTAAGTGACTACACAAGTATCTATATTAAACAGCATCAAAGAAGAAAAAGGTTTTACCACAGAAGGCCTGGCTCTGAGGAAATACATATGAGATGCATTAATTAAGCCTGACTTTCCAAAATGTACTACCATCTCACTACATAATTAAAAAACAATGATACACAGGACAGCCTCTCCCAAGCACCTTCTGGATGGTGTTTGTTTGTTACTTTACGCTAGTTTAAATGATATATATTCAGAAGGGGAGAAAAGCAAGACTGCTGGATTAAATGGGTAAAACTAGAAATTATCTTTTAACAGCTGAGAGCTGTTGTTCAAAGTGGAAGAGTAGACATGTCTGTTCATCTTAAACAGATATGCTTGTATGGAGCTATTGCAAAGACCACATGCATACTTTAGAACGTTTCTGAGGACACTGATTCAGAGAGGTGCTCTGGATGGCTTGAAGGCAATGCAATAAATATATTATTCTCGTACACAATGACAGTGGAATTTCAAATACTTTGTATAAAAAGGTGAGAAAAATTCTACAGCATACACTATTTGTCTCTCATCTTTCTTAATTAAAAGTGCTTACTACCTTCTTGGATGTCTTCATTATAACAGTGCTTTGATTGATTGTAATGTCTTATTCATTAACAGACATTTTTTTACTTACATTGTCATCGTTAGCCAAATCACAGCTATGGACATAATGAGTACATTAAGATTTGCTTACTATACTTGTAAGGGAAATATTATCATTGCCTTCCATTTTAGAGAAAGGAACTAAGGCACTGAGCAATAAAATGACACCAAGCTTAAATAAAACGACACAAGCTGTTCCACAGAAAGCCAATACATCCAGGCAACAAATGACATTATGAAGGCAGCTGTGGAGGCAACCATAGTCTGTGAGACACAGGACTGTGAGATGGTAAGCTGGGCATCCAGATGTCTGATACAATGAAATTTGATTTGTGGCTGAGATTCCCAGATGCTAGCACCGTGCAATGAAACAACATAATGAGGCAGTCTAACAAAACTTCCAGTGCATTTTCCAGCTTCTGCATTAGCAACAAAGGAACCACTATTGGAATAGGGATCAATACCGAGGCATGGATGTTTGGGCCATGTATTCACCATCTTAACTTAACCAGTGTCATGCAGCAGCCCAGACTTTTGTGACACATCACAGCAAATGAATGTCCTTTGTTTAACTGATTGAAATAATCTTAAAATTGACAGTAGAGGTCATCAGTTCCAGCTGATCATTTCTTGCCTAATTGAGGTTCTGAATATAAATAAAAGGTTAGAGGGGAAAAAAAACAACAAAGTTGGGTTCTTTACCCTCCCTCCTTTCTTTCTGGTAATGGCTGAAAGTAACCATATCCTCAGAAGAACAGAGACAAAATGACAGACTCTGCCATGCACAGTGGATAGGCTCCACAACCTGAAGAGAAATTTTTGTGCCTAGCAATTTTCTTCGTGTGAGCAGGTATTAGGGGCAGTATATTGCATCATTTAGAAGTCATTGCAAAACAACTTCTCTGTTTATACAGAAATAAGGAAGTGGAGGTGACAAAATTTTGTCATGAAAAATATGCTAAGAAGCCCTGCAAACTCAACAGGAATCCATTTCTAAGACTACTTTTCAGCTTAGCTTACAGGTCAGAAGATCATCCTCTTGCCATGCACACAGCAAGCTCTGAGGAGTACCTGAACATCTTGTTTAGTTTCATTGAGAACTTTCTGAGAAGTTCAGCAAGAAAAATTCTTCACCGTGGACAAAGGCCATGAGTGAAATTTTCAAAAGCATTTGATGTCTAGGAACTTAAGTTCCATTCTTAAAACCATTTCTTCAGGTTTCTGGGTTTCAGCGGGATAGGATTTCTAAGTGTGCATGCGTATGGACAGCTGTAAAATGTTGGGTACTGATTCACTTTACAATGCCTGAGTTTTTTTATTGCTCCAGAAATAAGATTGCACAGGAATGTTTGGAAGAAAAGGTGATTTTGTTGGAAAGTGGCAAAGCAAATATTGTAAGGATGTTTTGTGGTGATGTATTGTCTTCTGTGAATTAATATTGAATAGAAACAAGCAGGAAATAGAACAGAAACTCAGAAGGAGCTCGTGGTGTGGAGGCTCAGTGCTGCACATGAAGCAGCCCAGCTCCCAGCCCTACTGCAGCACACTCAGCTCTTCATTAAGAGTCAGTGAAACATACCTGCTTTAAATGCTCTATTTTAGAGTGATTTGTGTCAGGTTTGTGTGGTAGCAATTTTTGTTATTCTTATATTTTTTTTTTTAGGAAGGAAAAATTTTCTCACAGTTTGAATTTGCTAAATATTCTATTAAAATGTTGTAAATCTGAACCATCTACAACAGAGCTCAAAGTTTTGGGAGAATCCAAACACTGTGACCCCTCTGTTGCTTCCTCCTGTGCAGTCAGTACACACATAATGTAAACTTGTGTCTCTGATAATTCATGCTCTCTGGATACTTCATAAGTAATGTTTGTCTTATTTTCTCTCTCTATGCTGGTCAGGTCATCTAAGGATCACTCTTTATAAAACAGTTCATATCCCTTCTTTTCATACCCTACATTTTCTTCATATTTTTCACCCCAAACAGGAGTGTAAGTTGATATAAGATCTTCTTTGAAAAGGATATTAATTCTGGTTTGTATTGTATTCAATTCATAGGCTTTTGTCCAGCCTGCTAGAATACATTTCCTTTCCTACTAACAACCTCTTTACTTCCTATATAGATGTTTGTTTTGCTAAAAAAGATACAGAAAACCCAAAAAAGCAACCTTGAGTTTATAGCTGTTTTTTTCACTCTACAGTATTTCAACATGTGTTAATAGAAAAAATGTCTCTGGGCAGGACATCAACTTTCTATTACCTACTCTTACGAAGCCATTCACATTTTGCTTTGTGAGTGTTCCATCTCCTATCCTGTATCTGATCTCCTTGTGAGAGCACCAAAAAGAAATTGTATTGTGATAACGTTTTTTAAAAAAACATATTGGAGTTGCTGTTGTTGGATGGAATCTGTGTGAGTGTAATGCAGAGGGGGATTTAATGATATTTACAGAATTGCCTAAATGAGTTAGGAGCATTGCAATGTGATAAAGCTGCTTTTGTAAATTCTGCAAGGAACAAATCTAGCTACTTCTATAATAGCCTTTAAAGCCTGGTCCTTTTTCTTTCTGTACACATGCTTGTGACTATTTCCTGTATGGCTTCATTTTGAAATCTGCGCTGATTTCTAAAGGTTTTTGTGATATGTAGTTGCTAACTCCACATAGTTCCATATCATCATCTGCAACATGTTTGAAAGTAGTAATTGGACAAGTAATCCTTTCAGGGGAAAACAAATTATGCCTGGTTGCAATTGTATTAACAGCACTTATTTCCTATTTTGCTCAATCTCTGAGATACTTTGATGGAGACAGGAAATTGGATTTGATTACAAACAACTCATGAATCTGGCAGATAAAGTTGAAAATTATTCTAAGTAGAGTATATTCTAAGTACTCCAAGTATATGAACACTATTTTTTATGAGGTATAGCCATTGGAAATGAGCTGACATTACTTGTAGATTTCATCCAGTGACTATACCTTTCTAAAAAATATCTATAAGGCTTGTTACAGAACTCTCAGAGTGATACACGACTGTCCCTATGCAGAAAATCAGATTAGAAAGAAATGTTTATTTTCCTCAACATTCAATGTATAAAACTGCATTACTGTTGCACTCTTGCTGTCAGGTAATCATGGAAGTGGTAAAAATTCGACTTCATAAATTTACTGGTACAGACATCTGCCTAGAAGTGGTTGGTAACTACTTGAATGTGCAAGAACTTGCCAGTTAGGGTTGTCCAAATCCACTGATGATCAAACACAGTCTTTATATGGACTTAAATTAGGGGAAGACCAAACCAGATTAATATATTCCCATATGTAATAAGTAGCATATAAGTGAATTAATTATTATTATTTTTCCCCACAGGAGAATTTGGTAGTAACAGGACAGCTTTTTCTTCAAAGATGAATAATGAGGAGACAAAATGTGGCATTGTTTGTATATTGTTTTCACCACAAAAGAAACTTTGGGGTAGTTGTGGGCAGTCCTTTGAGAATATAAATTCTATGTTCAAAAGTATTTTAGAAGACAAAATAAATTGCAGGAATCACCAAGAATGGATTTCAGAGCAAAACACTGTGTTGTGGATACTCTACAAGTACTGAGATCTACCATTGTTATAATAGAAATAGGAATGATGCAGGAGGAAAAATATGGCTGGAGGCTCCATATGGTGAACAAGCTCCAACTCTTCAGCTTATGGAAAAAGGTGCTTTTAAGGGGAAAATCTATGTAAAGTTATTAGCACCATAGAGAAGATGAATAGAAATGCTGCATCTTTATTTCTTACAACACAAGCAGTAATAGGCACACAATAAAACTACAAAACTGAACACATAAACGTGTTGCCTTCCACTTGACACACCATGAAATTTTGAAATTAATTGCCATAGTATGTAATGGAAATTTAGATAAATTAAGAGAGAGTAAATCTACCAGAGGGTATAATCATACTTTGATCTGTAGATCTGAAAGTCCATATTATTATAGCTTGCAGCCAAGGGGTTAAATCAGAGGAAAGCAAATAAATAAATAATAACTCACTTTAGCATCACAGAATCATTAAGGTTGGAAAAGACCTCTAGGATCATCAAGTCCAATCATCAACCTAGCACTGCCAGGTCTACCACTAAACCATGTTCCTAAGTGGCACATCTACACGTTTCATACCTACAGGGATGGTGACTTCAGTACTCCTGTGGGCAGCCTGTTCCAGTGCTTGACCACTCTTTCAGAGCGGAAATTTTTCCTGAAATCCAATCCGAGCCTCCCTGGTGCAACATAAGGCCATTCCCTCTAGTCCTATCACTAGTTACCTGGGAGGAGGTTGACCCCCACCTCATTACAACTTCCTTTCAGGGAGTTGTAGGGAGCAATAAGGTCTCCCCTGAGCCTCCTCTTCTCTGTACTGAACAGTCCCAATTCCCTCAGCCGTTCCTCATAAGACTTGTGCTCCAGACCCCTCACCAGCTTTGTTGCCCTTCTTTGGACACACTCCAGCACCTCAATGTCTTTCTTGTAATGAGGAGCCCAAAACTGAACACAGTGCTTGAGATGCAGTCTCACCAGAGCTGAGCACAGAGGCATGATCACCTCCCTGGTCCTGATGGCTACACTATTCCTGATATACTAACCAGGATGCTGTTGGTCTTCTTGGCCACCTGGGCACACTGCTGGCTCATGTACAGCCAGCTGTTGACTAGCACTGCCATATCCTTTTCTGGCATGCAACTTCCCAGCCACTCTGCTCCAACCCTGTAGCACTGCATGGAGTTGTTGTGACCAAACTGCAGGACCTGTCAAACCTTAAGTATTTGCCTTGTTTCTGATATTATTCTCTGTAGAGCTGCTACCAGGCATTGCTGTAGCCAGGCTACTGCAAAAAGGATGTATTTTTTTCTGGTCACATTTTTCTTACCAAGTTATACACCAGCTTGGAAATTCACCTAACATTTTCAGATGATACCAGTCTTAACGATTATTTTCCATTTATATTTGAGTGGTGTCAGGAAAAAACATTTTCATTATACACTGTTGAGTTAAGGTTTTCTGATGACTCAGCAAGGAAAACATTTTGTAGTTTTACTGTTAAAAGGATTTATAAATTTATGTTTTAATTATTACACAATATTTAGGTGAATTGTAGAGAGAAGGAAACCTGTCAGAGAAAAGATGAAGTAGGTAGCAGCTACCTTAAATTGTTCTTGTTTCAGGAGGGATGCAGGTTTGCTTTCTTTTGAAACCATCTGTTTGCACACTTTCAAAGCAAATATTTTATTGAGTGACTCAAAGGTTGATTTGTTTTTAGATTATAATAGAATAAAAAAACAGATAGTATGTTTCAGACAGAATGAATTCCTTAAGTATCATGTGGAAATACCAGCTGTGCACCCATTAAGGGCTAGCTTCTTGGCACCCTTAGGCACATAATTCCTTTATTCATTTTTGATATAATCTTTTTACAATAAAATAACCACTCAATTTCCAGTTCCTGCCTCTTAATTTGCCTTCCAGCTCTGATCTTGCCAAGATGAAGCAAGATCCTGATTGATTCCCAGCAGACTTTGATGTCTTCCTGCATCCTTTCATCTATTGTAATTCACTCCTTTCACATATTATTTCCTTCTTTTTCCCTCTTCTCTTTTTAATCCCTCCACTCTCTCCAAACGCAAGCTGACCAAGTGAAGATGTACTGGCAGTATGCATAAGGAAGCTGTTACTGAAGTATAAGCATGCCTTATGGTTGCATGAATGATAAAGTTCACGGTCCCTTCCACTCAGACATACAGAGCTTGGAATTTGTTTCCATCATTATGTAGAACTAAAACAATCTTTGAAATATCTGAAAAAATAATTGCTTTTAAAGGGCAGGCTCAAATGTCTCCTACAGATGCTAATCACTCATTCACATTAAAGCATGAGGGGAGACAGGGAAATATAAAGACTGTACTTGAACATGAATCATAGAAAGCATGTCACATTTGCACCTGAAGATAGTATATGTGGGGGAAGAGTTTGAAAATGAGCAGGATAGTGGTTCATAACTTTAAATCAATTTTAAAAGAAGAGTGAAAGTCTTTTTTTTTTTTTAAGAAAACATGGAACATGAGTTGTTATAAATTGGTAATGTCCATGATTCTAAATGCTAGGATTACCTGGTAGAAAATGAATCACAATGGAATGAAATGAAAAAAAATTAAAGCAGTGTTGTGCTCCTGGATTTCCACAGTGAGTGCTGGGAGAGCACATGAAACAGTGCGGTAATGTCACAACTCTATCCAGTAAAAACAATGGGAAATAGTGTAAGTGCTTCTGATGTTATTCAGCTGCTGCAAAACACCTGAGACAGATTACAATAAGTACTAGAAATTCTCATTCAAAGCATGGAAAAGATTAGGATGACATTTGATCTATGTAGCCCTTCCTGAGGTGCCCCAAGCCTGCCCAAGGTTTTGCATGTCAGAAAGAAATGCAGGATGCTGATGACAGCCAAGCAGCTGTCTTTGCAGGAGTTTGCTGAAAACTGCCTTTTTCAGGTGTTTTTAAGGTGCCAAGCACAATGAGGTCATTGTGCAAGGCTGGTACAGTAGGAATAGTAATGTTAATCAATGTAATAATAGTAATAGTAAAATAATGGTGACACACTTGTGTTTCAGAGGTAGATCTTAAAGCCAGGAATACAGATATGCACGAATAACATCAAATAGTATGAATAGTACCAATAGTACTACAAATAATATTGCCTGCTCTTCCAGATCCATCTCAGAACCCACTTCTGCCTGAAGGATTGCAAATAATTGCCAAAACACATGGTGGCAAAATAACAAATATCTCTGGTAATACAGAACAGAAATAATAATCTCACTTATCTTCCTTCGCTTTTGTAATGGGCGCTCGTAGGACTGATGAAGAGACAGCTATTTTCTTGAGCTTGTATAAGGCAGATACTTGGTAGTTTCCAGCAAATAATGAAGTGTCACATTACCATTTTCTTATTAGACCTAAGAAATTCTGAGACAAAGGTATTTTCCATTGGTGATTACTTCAGTAGTAACACTGAAATTACGCATGAAAGCCCAAGTACTAATGTGGCTACTAACATTTTAGGGACTGAATTGCTGTGATCTTGAATCCTAGACAATGACTGTAGCAATCTCATCTCTACATCTATTCCAAATAGTTGAACTTTATTCAGAGAAAACTAGGTAATCCTGTGTGTAACAAAAAAATATTTAACTTCAGAGACATTGCTGCCAGCGATGTTTTTTTCCATACTTGCACTCTTTAGCTGCGTTAGTATCTGACTTTGTTTCAATAGTTGAAATACTTTGCATGTGTATTTGTAAAGATGTACTGGTGCAACATACCTGCAGAAAAATTGATAGTAAGAGAGAAATGTCTCAACATTGACTATATTCTGTAATCTTGTTTCTTCACATCTTCCTATATGGACCTCAACTATAAATACTATGCAATTTAGGTGTGAACCAAGTCTGTGCATATTTACAGACCTTGCTTTTAGCTGCATAGGCTGAGAAGAATCTTCACAAAACGAAGCCAACTAACACTCAGTCATGGATGTCCAGCCTTTTGGCTTCTCTGAGCCACACTGAGTGAAGAGGAATTGTCTTGGGCGGCATATAAAATATATAATGTAGTTAATGTATATAAGTAACAAAACATTTTTCTATATTTTTATTAGAACATTAAAAAGAACAACAAAAACATAAAATGAGTGGGAAATTTGACCTTGATTTTGTGAAATTAATGCTTCAGTCTGGTTTGATGGAAGTGGTTGCAATTCTTAGTGAGTTCTCAAGGAGCTTGTCAGAGATTTTTGATGAAATTTTACTCTTCCTGCGCTTCTTCCTTGAAAATAATTGTTCACAAATGTACGTGCTGCCAAAGAGGGATGATATGAATAAGGCATGATTGTGAAATGAGGGATATATTTCTCTGGTAAAACAGGTCTTATGAAAGACTAGTGGAAAGACATGATGAAATTTTTATTTGAGTGAATATCTGATCGCAATTCTATTCATTCCATTTGAAAAATTGCAGGTAAAGTATGTATGTTGACGGAAAATGGAGTCACAAATATACAAAAAAATTGACGTTTTGGCAATCTTGAAACCTATTCTCAAATTCCATTGTCAAAATAGAAAACAAGGCTGCATGTTTTTTACTGTTCACAGGGCTGTGTTTAGCCAATGTATCAAAATGCATGAAATTATTTGTCGTTACTTGAGTTAGCACTGCCCTGAGCCCTCCCCATATCCTGGCTTCAGCTCAGACCATGGTAGTTGCTGAGTGATAGGCATGCACCCAGAGCAGGGCTTAGCTGCTCAGCAGGGCAGAGCCGCCACCATGATGGCGCAGCAGCAGGGGTTGGGCCACAGTGCAAGCTATGCTGGGCCACATGCGGCCCGTGGGCCCTGAGTTGGACATGCCTGCGCTTTTCTGCTTCCTCTGTTATCTGGCAGTATACATCTGTATTTTTAATATGTATCTAAGGCAAACAAATATAATTCTGCCAATATGAACAGCTGCTCGTTCATTGTCCTTCAGTTTTGTGATATATATCACTATAAAATGTCCTATTTCTTTAGACATCATCAAACTCCACCCTCAAATACTGTATGATCTTCATTGATATTTATATACACACTCTTTGATGAAGCATCTACAAGACATCATATCTCTGGCACTACTTGCCTACTTCTGTAGATCAATCCATGCTCTATAAACCAGGTTTCTCAACATTATGTACTGACGCTACTGCAGGACATACACCACAAATTTGCATGTGTCTGAATGACCTCTAGGTTCTTACTGGCATTTTGGCTTCTTCAGTTCCACAGGAGAATAATGGGCGAATGCCACTTTCCAACAATAGTTATCTAGCACATGGGTTTTATAACATGCTATTCAACCAGGATGACATTACATAAGTTCACATTTGTTCCTAGCTGTTTTATTATGCCTGAGTTTCAGGCCTAATAAATAATAGCTTTTGTACTACCTTCTCTGTAATATGAATCACCACATTAGGTCTGTTTGTTCCCTCTCCGCTATGATATCTCCTGAAGTTTTGGCACTACTGAAGTTTTGCAATTAACTTTGGGTTAGGGGTAGGTTCTATATAACTTGAAAAGCACCCAGCATCCAATGCTGTCTTTCTGCATTTTGGATTCTCTCATTGAAGACCTAAACATTTCTGGGGCCTTGTTTCACAGTAAGGAAAATGTTACAAGTCAAAAAAGGGTATTTTCTAATTAACTGGTTTGGAAAACATTATCTGAGCAAAGAAGAATTTTATTGTATGCAGGAGTCAAAAATTTAACTTTTTGGATGCTGAAGGCAGTGCACATGTTGCATAAGACTTTCAAATACTCTACTTGGAACATACTAACTAGCATATTGGCTAGAACTAACTGCACATTTAGGCCTAAAAGACTAATTTATTGCGATATGGTAGATATTGCTTAAGGAACAATTTTCTGTCCTTAAACATTAATTTCACAACAGGAAAAGAGATAATATTTAATAGTTAAAGCTTTCATTTTGCAACATTTGCAACTGGCAAATTACTTAAACATACTCTTTTAAGCAGATTGTTAACAAAGTGGACTCAATGAAAAGTAAATACTATTATCTCTATATGTACCAGATAAACAAATATTTAACAAACATATGCTTCTTGGTATGGTGAAGGTGACACCAGTTTAGATTTTTCTGCAATGTGGGAAGTTGTTTCTTTCATTCTCTTATGTACCTGTCTTAGTTTCTAACTGAAACTTTCTCTCAGTGTCTGCTACAAAGCTGTGTTTTGGTTCTAGAAAGAAAACATGGCTGATAACACCCGGCAGCGCTGANTCAAGATTCGTTGAGGCTTTATGGCACTTGAATGATTATATGGTGATGTTCAGACATTTCAGTACTGGAACTTGACCACAGCTGCAGGAAACTGTTGCTGCCTGCAGTGATTTACTATCCCAGCACGTGGGGACATAGTCAAGCAGGTTTCTGGATGGCCGACAGTAGATCATGCAAATAGAAACCCTGCTGTCTATGGCAGTACACATCAGACTTGCTGGTTTCATAGTGTGCCATTTGATGTATCTGTATCATCAATTCTTCAGGTAATAATTATAGTAGTCCCTTCTGCCGGAAACTGGTAAAATATGACTTTCTAAGCTACTTAAAATGTCAACCATGATTATAGAACTTATTTTAAAACTCCCATATTATAATCTCTGAAAATCTTTAGCTAGCAGGTCATCTGGATTTCCTAGTTTTCATGAAAATATTACTGAGTTGTTGAGAAATTGCTTCTTGCTAGAATCTTTTTCTAGAAACTGACCACCACAGTAAGAGTGCCACAACAAATCCTGATGTTCCTCTGTGACATTTCAGCTACTAAAGCTGGCAGTCTGATGTGTATGTGATCCTCTTAAACACCTTTTTCTACAATGTAAATGCATTGTCTAAAGTTGATGTCCTGATGTCATGATGTCCTTTCATTGCTCACAGTCAAAGAGAGAAGTTTCCATGGATTGATCTTTGTTCTTGTTGAAAAAATCAATGTCCGTGACTATGTTTACTATAGTCAGAAACACTTTAGTGAAGTTATTTACAATCCTGGCATGCCAGAAGATAAAAATAACCTATTTATTTAGTCCTGTGAACTGAAAATTGACCTAACCCCTTCTTCTTTTGTCGTGGATTTTCCTTTCCAAATGAAAGCAGTAGTGAAGTTACTGTTTTTGGCCAATGAATCCAGGGAAAAAACAAACAAACAAAACAATGCTTATTCATTTTGCTGATATTTCTGGGTGCTGTCATCAACATAGTTTAGACTCTTTGCAACTTGTTACATCCCTGCAAATGACTGTGGCTTTTCCACTCTTGTCACTGATACTGTTGGACACAGAATATTTATGATCATTATGTGGTTTTGAAGGTGGCATCCATCACTCACATCATAGTGGTGCCTTCACTAATTTTCCAAGCACCATTACCAAGACTTTCATTGACCTTAAGAAAAGTATTAACTGAGAGTCTCAGGAGGGATATAAGAATAACTTCTGAAAAGGCTGGAAGAAGCTAGTCAAGAAATCAAGAACTAAGATCTCTTCCCTTGTACTAGGTAATATGGTTGGTCTTGGTCATGGAGTTGTCTGGGGATTTTTTGAGCATGAAGGAAACACTGTTGTGTTACTGTGGCATAGGAAATCTGAATTACGACTACTGCCATCAAAACCAGAGAATTGTAAGAGCTGGGACAGGAAAGGTTTTCCTATAAATTTAGCATTCATTTTAAGAGGCAGTAAAGAGTGAGACAGTGTGGTGCCATTTGATGCCTCTAGAGGCTGCATTTAAATCTTTTATTTCAGTTTTAATTGCATTATTTCATGTATAATTTGCCTCTAAGAGGCTAGGACATTTGCAGAATATATACTAAAATTTAGATTGCTCCATGACAAGAAGGGAAGAAAATATTCCTATAGCTGGTTATTTATTTCTTTGTTTAGTATATCACATCACTTTCCATCTACATCTGCAGTACTTTATAAAGTAAAAGCTTTTTTTTTTCAAAAATGTCCTTAGTAGATGGCCACATGTCATAAGAGACCTCCTTAAATAATAAAGATGTTGTCATCTGTCAGGTACTCTGACTACTCACAACATTATTGATCGAGATAAAAGTGTAAGACTGTTATCAGAAAGTGGAAAACTGAATCAGAGAAAGGAGAAAAAAGGGAGAATTAATTTAAAATTATTAAAGTGAATCATTAGGCCTGTCCCATAAAGTATCAGTCTGGGGAACTATGACCTACTCAAGGCTATTCCCTGTGTCAGCTTTGAAAATAGCAGAAGTGATTAATTGCACCAGGTGCTGTGCTATAGTCTGAATTAGGTCTGAAGAATAGTATTTTCAGATGACTTCATTTAAATAATGCACTAATGTGTATGTCTACATGTTATTCTTTTCTGCTAAGAGTTTAACGCATACTGGGCCAGATCTCCAATGCTGTTTTTTTCCCTTTGTCCAAGCTGGAAACAACAAAGAACAAAAACCCTGCCTTCCACAAGTGTTGGTTACCCTTAGCATGGGAGACAAGGGTCACAAAGTCCTACACTATGCCAGAGCACTAGCTCAGTGATTCTCACAGAATTTTTAAATTTTTATGGCAGTAATGCTTAAGTCAATGTAAAGGATTTTCTCTTCCTTTTTTTTGTGCAAGGGTCTGGGTTTTTTGTTTTTGTTTTTGTTTTTTTTTGGGTTTTTTTGTTCTATTTTGTTTTCAAGAGTAATCCCATAAAGAAAACATTTTTTTTACAGAGACTGAAGGGCAGCAACTTGAGAAATAATTTGATTCAAGGAACCGTATTTTGGTAGTGAGCAACAAGACTGTTAGGTTAATATGATTTCTGAGGCTATTTTGGTTGGTCTTCATGTAACGTCATATAATTTGAGATGTGTATAAGAGCCCATGGAAAAAGATAAGAACCTCCTTAGAATAGTTTAGTGTATCTCAAACTATAAGGGGATCATTCAGCCTCTGGAGGCACCTATTTCTTTTCCCTGATTAAGGGCTGATACCAGCTAGGGATCCAACTGAACTCCACGTAGGAGCTGAATATCAGTGTAAAGTAGGAGTTGAGTTGGATTAAATAATCCTTATGAGTCCTTTCCAGTTTGGGATGTTCTATAATTCTACGATTCTAATCAAGAAGATAGTTTTCAACTGTATTTAGGTATCTTAATCACTTTAATAAGATAAAACATCTAAAAAGGCTTCAAAAGCTGTTAAGATCCAAGTCTGGTTTCCCTCTCTTGAAACCAATGTGTACCTCTGGGCCTAAATTCTTTTTAAACTTTGCCTTTGATTTTGCAAATTCTATCTAACAATCTGTTTTTGGAAGTTATCCAAGCGCATTGCTCCAAATCTTTAAAAGCATTTGAATATCTTTCTACTAGAGATGTGGCAGACAATTAACAGCATTTCCAAAACCTACAGCTGAGTTGAGGCAGCTTCACTTCCATGTTAAATCCAGTGTCTAGTATTTCTTGTTAGCTGGCATTAGGTCCTCAGTTGGTGGAGACCATGAGGTCCAGACAGAGTTCAGGGCCAGCCCTTCCGGGTCACTGTGTCCTCTGGCCCACTGAGTCATAGATATCAACAGATTTTATGCCAGACTGAAATAACTTATTTGTTTTGTAATCGCAGATTTGAAGTTATGTTTTGTTTTCCTTGGAATCTCTTCCATCTTAGTTGCTTCATATCTACTTGAAAATGCTTGAAATTGCTGTGAACTCATTAGTACTGATATATAATTTTCCTGAGAAATACTTACTAACTCAGAAGGGAAAGATGAGTCAGGAAAAAGTGACTAAGAGAAATAGATATATCACAATTCTTTTTTGTGTGTATGTGTATGAAACCAATAGTGCCTTCAAGAGCAACTTCATTTTCAAAAGCACTCTCTGCTGCATAGCCAGCTGCTTCCTGAGGTGCAGCATACAGTAGATGTCAGGCTAGCATCGCAGTAGGAACTGCAGCTGTATCAGATGCTCCGCTGAGTCACAGCGCCTGCTTGCCTGTGATTCATTTCAACTGGCAATTGGTTTGTACTCAGTGGCATGGCAGGTCTTTGCTTTTTCTTCCTGAAGGTAAGATAATCCTTGGGTAAGAGAGACAGTTAAGAAGATGTGCTGTTTACTTTATAAACTTCTTTCCAAGTTCTGCCACTTTCTCCCTCAATTGGTCCACATATTACACTTGCACTGTCAGACTTTCTTTGTCTTTTCAATATATTGACAATTCACTGGCATATCTTCTTAATGAAAAAATCATTTTTGCAGGGGATGGTCTATACTCCAAGAGAGAGAAAATATGCAGACTCACGTTCCAATTTTGTTTCGATTTTCTTCCTAATATAGTAAGTCAGTAGAGCATCCCTTTTATCTCACTATTTGCATCGTCAATATTACTATGCAACAAAGCCCCTTAAAACTCCTTTTTCTGAGACCTAGACCATCAACTTATCTCATTCTCCTTGCTTTCCTATGTCTTCTCATCCAGAAATAACGGAGGATCAGGTAGATCCCGTGGAACAATCCTGACTGCATCCAACTCTATCCATGAGGCTTTGGACCACTCTCAGAACTATGGTTAAGCACATACACATGTGCCTTGCCAGTTCAAGAGGCTGGCATGAATTCAGTGATTGAACTGGAGCTAGGTATACTATTGCATGAGAAAACCATTTTTTAAAGTTAGCCAACAGATAACATTGCAGATACAGACAAATACATAATGTATGGAGTGGAGCTAGATGCTGAAAATGAGAAAGCTTTAATACATTTAAACCAGAGCTCCGTATAAATGCTCTATATATTTCTCCAGGATACTGTATTTAATGTACAAGTGGATTTATTTTGGTGAATATTTAGTGTAATATTTCTATGTGAGTTAGGCAGCTGTGCTGGAAGATATCTGTTGCATACAAATTTATTTATGCAATATGAAGACCTTTCAGAGTTTATTTCAATTTTTCATGTTGCTTTCAGAACTAATATAGCAAAGCACAGTGCATGCTTGACCAAAACTTAAATAAGATTTTAATTTTTAAAAATATTGCATTTTTAATAAACTTCAACTTCCTCTTGTCTTTTTGTGCTCATTTAGTGAAGCTCACGCTGTCATGACAGCACTTGACAATAATAGATAAAGTGTTGCAGATATGAGTGAGGCTGATACATTTTACATGAAAGCTCCAAAGCAACTGTTTTTTTAAATCAACTATCTGACTGGAACTGCTTTCATTTGCTTTTTAGCACCTCATTAGGATTACTGGTATTTTCCTGAAGTACTAAACGGCTATCCCAGTCACAGTTCATTTTCCGTCTCTAATGTCCAATTACTCTGTTGTCTACTGAAAATTATCACATTTCATCCTACAATAATTTATTTTAAAAAATTATTTGGGAATATAAATCAGCATTGCAAGGCAGCATCACATTGCATCCTTCTCTCACAACTCATTGTCATCATGGGAAGTAGCACAGATGTCATGGCTTGCAGAGAAAGCCAGGAGAATTTGTGCCACTTGAGGACACCATTGGGCTAAAGTCTAGGGGTATGATTCTAGAGACATGGAGCTTTTGGAGACAGTCCAGAGGAGAGGCATGAAGATGATCAGAGGGCCGGAGCACCTCCCTTATGAAGACAGACTGAGGAAGCTGGGCTTGTTCAGCCTGGAGAAGAGAAGGCTGCAGGGAGACCTCATTGCAGCCTTCCGGTATTTAAAAGATTATAAACAGGAGGGGAACCAACTTTTCACAATGGTAGATAATGATAGAATAAGGGGTAATGGTTTTAAGCTGAAGGAGGAAAGGTTTAGATTAGATATAAGGGGGAAGTTCTTCACTGAGAGAGCAGTGAGGTGCTAGCACAGGCTGCCCAGAGGGGTTGTGGATACCCCATCCCTGGAGGTGCTCAAGGCTAGGTTGTACGGGGCCCTGGGCAACCTGATCTAGTATTAGATCTGGAGGTTGGCAGCCCTGCCTGTGGCAGGGAGGTTGGAACTTGATGATCCTTGAGGTTCCTTCCAACCCAGGCCATTCTATGATTCTGTGATTCTTATATTCGAATCATGGAATCCTTAGAGTTGAAAGGGATGTTTAAAGGTCATCTAGTCCAACTGCCCTGCAATGTACAGGGACATCTACGGCTAGATCATGTTGCTCAGAGCTTGATCCAGCCTGACCTCGAATATCTCCAGGGACGGGGCTTCTGCCACCTCCCTGGGCAACCTGTTCTAGTGCTTCACCATCCTTACTGTAAAAAACTTTTTCCTTAAATCCAACCTAAATTTCCTCTCTTTCAGTTTGAAGCCAAAGAGATATTCTATCCCTTTTGGCAGTAAATTTTTGCTTTTAAATATTCTATGATATTTTTAGGTGTATACCACTCCAGAGCAGTAGCAGTACCTCTGCAATGCACCTAGAAATGCTAGATGAACATCCAGGTTCCTCTTGCTATGATGTTCTTTCTACTGCTTTTCCACTGAGATCAGTTTAGGCTCAGAATTATGGTGTATGAATTCGGGGTATGGACACTCATTGTGTCACTTCCTACTTGTTCCCCCAAGCCTCAGCCACTTAAGCACAAGAGATTTCAAGAGTCTTCAGTACAAATACCTGGATTTTGCAAGCGCTTACTAGCATACTTACATTTAGATAGATGCAAAATCCCATCACAATCACTGGGTTACAAAAGATAGCGGTGTGTCCAGACTTAAGCTCAAGAATATTTGCAGGTTGAGGGCCACTACTGTATTCTTTTTCCCAGAAGGAAGAAGAAAAATCCTATTTGAAAGACATTTCCTTAATTTTAAATTGTTCTTGTTGATACCCGCCTCTTGGGAAAAAGTACTATTTAAATGCTGGGATGAGCTACTAGGCTGAGAGCAGGGCTTAGATTCTTAGCTTCCTGCTGCTGCAGCAGAATGTGGAATCAGTCCACATCCACCAATTTATAATTGTGAGGACTATGAAGCAAATCTCAAATGAGAGCCTTCTGAAAAAACTTCTAGAAGTTCAATGCCAAAATAAAATCATATCAATAAACTATATTTTAAAATGAGGTTAAAGAAAAAAAAAGTGAACTAAAAGGGTGACTCCCTTGTGGGAATTCTTAAAGAGTTTCAGTCTCGATAAGGAATGGACCAGGCCCTAAGCAACCTCCTCTCTCTTTGAATTACCAAAATCAGGTCTCGGACAACCACCTCCAAACATCTCTTTCAAGCTAGATTTTCATCCTGATTCTGTGAATGAGGCATGACATTTGATATTTTATAATAGTGCTAGAGCTTACTACGTCATACTCTGATTTTTCCCCCCTTTTTTATTTCACTAAGGGCATTAACTTTCTTTGTTACTTTACCCGCATTTTTTTCAGTTAAATTTTGGACATAAATACAACCTCCTTCTCAAAGTACTTTCATTGGAGAATTTGTCCTTACTCCTTTAAAATACAGCATTTTCCGTACTCAACAGGACATTGTAATGTGAGTCAGTAGCCTTGACTTTACAGACAGTAGCCTTGGCTTGGACAGACTCAACTGCAACTGGTAAGACCGACCATATGGGAGGGGAATGTACTTGTGCAATTGCTAAATATCCCAGAGAAGGACCTGGACACCATGTCAAGGATTCTCTCTCTCTCTCTTTTTTTTTTTTTTTCCCAAAGTGAGCAAATTCTTTGAAATCCCATAAATTTCATTTCCTGATGGCTGTAGCTGGTACATGGAGGCAAGTGAAGTAGAAATATTTTGCTGACAGCAACCCACAAAGGAGGAAAATACCACTAATACTGGCTACTTCCAATAATCACTATAAAGTCTGTTAAGAGAGAACAAAATTTTGTGGACATTAAAGAAAGAACGGCCCTTCCCTGCACTGTGCATGTCTGATCTCATTAGTGCAGCCAGAAAACTGAGGTTAATTAGAAAGAAAATGATACTTTGTGGGAGATTGTAACTCTGGAGAAGTGGAAGACTGGAAGGTGGTCTCTGAATCAGCATTCTTACTTCGCTAATACATACTATATATATGTCTCTAAATAATCTTGTCTAATATTATTCATTCGTTGAGTATGCTTATGCTTTTTTTTTTTTTAGCAAAAGTAGCTAAGACATTCATAAAAGAATGTGAACGCATTAGTGTATCAGGATTTAAATTCTTTCTGTCCAATGTATTTATTTCATAACTTTTCATAGTTCAAATTGGATAGGTGCTCTTTAACTATAGCAGCAACTTAGGCTATAATCAACGTAACACTGGGGGTTCTTAATTACAGTACAATGAGTTGAGGTAAGCACTAAAGCCCTGTAACTAAAGTTCTTTTTGTGTACAGGATGTCCATATAGAGAAAATAAAATGTCTGTATAAATTCGTTCCATGAATGCCTTGAGGAAAGAAAACAATTCTTGTGAAAAGCAGGGATTTAAATATATATATATGTATGTTTGATATAGTCATATTCCCTAATTTATTCATAATGTATACTTATTCATAATCAAGATTGGATATTATTTTGGGTGGAGGAGCAAGAATTTTCTTTGTAAGGATTTTCTTTGTAGGACATTTTCAGCATTTATTAAATTCTGATGGTATTCTGAACATTTTTTTCTCAGGTGACATGAATTTTGATCATTTTTATCCTTCTTTTCTTCCCTTCCCTTCCCTTCCCTT
>WBMW01005774.1:93421-164078 GCA_013396635.1 Penelope pileata
TTGCAATTAGCGTTATACCGCGTCGGTTCAGCTCGCGCTAAAGACAAAGCTTCATGCAAATCGCCCTCCCCTTCCCCATCCCCCGCTGCAGGGGTCTGACGCTGTTTCCCAGCCTGTTTTTAATGACACGGTACGCGGAGTAACTTAAAATTAATTACAAGGTTCCTGGCTAAAAGGAAGGGGGAGGCAGTGCCATTAAGCGGGTTCGGTATTCACAGCCCGGGCCACCTGCGCTTGGCAGCGGCGCCCGGCTCGGGACAGCGCACGGGCTGGAGGCTCCCCCAGCCCCGCTCCTCGGGCAGCCCCGGGGCCGGAGAGCCCCGAGCGCTGCGGGCGGCGGAACCTGGCGAAGGTACGGCCGCGGGCGGGGGCGGGGGAGGGTGGTTCTGACGCCTCCAGGTGGAGGAAAGCTTTTCGGGGTGGAGAGCGCGCAGCCGGCGGGGCTGGGGGAGCCCGAGGTCTCCCGGCTTGGGGCGCTGGATTTTCCTCTGCACGCTCTGCTTTCTGTTCTTTCTTCATTATTGTTATTTTTTCCCTGTAAGAACTACATGATTATTTCCCCTAGAAGCTGGCTTGCTTTCTGGCATACACTTGTCCAGCCCCCACCCCTGAAGATAAACGCTTCAGAACATGGAGAGGACATACCTACAAAATGCATTGTCCTGTGGGAAGGACAGCAGAAAAGATGTGAGGCTGCTGAAATGCTTGAAAATGCAACATCTAATACGAATGTTGTTGCATAGAGTTCTGTGTAATCTAGTTACGAGAAAAATGCCATAATGGGTCTTTTTTACAAAAATTCCGTCTGCATCTCACTCTCACACACACATATTTCTGTTTGTCTCCTCCATATTCTACTTTTATTACAAGAAGTTTGTTAATTCTACATTTCAACGTTGTTGGCTTCAGACTACAATACTATAGGATCTCTAATTTTTATTTTTATTTTTTACCAAACTAGCCTGAAAAAAGTCCCCCAAACCTCCACTTAACGGCACAACTGGTATGTATAAATAAAATCTTCATTTTTTAAAGTGACATGGATGTGGTTTACTCTGCAGCCTCAGTAATTTAAACAGCACCTATCTGCTGCAGATAGAGTTGCTATACACGTCTCTACTAGCGAGTTTGAAAATTCGAACCCGGCTTTGATTTATTTCCTTTCTATCAGTGATTAATGCGCCGTAATTAGCTAATCTCAAAGTCATTATTTACAACTGGGGCAGACAAAGGGAAAAACTGATGATCCAGCACTTAAGTCGGTTTGAAATTATGAAACGGAAATAAATGTTTAGGTCTCGGCTCGGAACTGGACAGCCCAGCCCCGGGGTTGTCTCAAGAATAACAGCAACAACAGCAATAATAGCGTTTTAGTTAATCCATTAATTATCGCAGTTGGGTTTGTGTGTCGGGTTGCTTTAGTGATGGTTTTCCTTTTTTTTTTTTTTGCTTTCGGGCCGAAAACGTACTCGCATCATCTCTGAGATTTAAAAGAATTAAGCATCTGCTGGGAATCTTCTCTCCCTCCGCTCTGTGGCTGCGCTCAGCGCGTCCTGCCCCGGGGCGCGGGCGGTGGCGACGGGCGCGGAGTGTGCCCGCAGCTGCACGCGGAGCCCACCCGCCCCGCTCTGCCCGCAGCCGGGCGCCGGCTGACCCCGGCGGGACGGGGCCGGCGGGGCCCACCCGAACCGCTGCCGCCTGCGCTGCGCCTTGGGGGCTACCGAGGGGTTCCGGCTGTTGCGCAGCGGCTTTCTCGGCGTATTGCGGGAGAGTCCTCGTTCCGTCAAATCCAGGGATGTTTTTCTCCCTTTCTTTCCCATTTTGACTGTGGGAATCTGGGTTTCTAATAATAATCTGCTCCTCACCCATCTTCCCCTCCGAGGGAGATAGGGACGCTTTCGTTTGATCTGGAAATGGGAGTGGAGGTGGGAAATAAAACGTCTATGAAAATAGCAGGGAGGGATATTTTTCATATATATGTTTTGTTTTTTTGTTGTGTTTTTGTTTTTGTTTTTTTAAAGAAAAAGGGAAAAAACCCGGGGGCGATAGGACGGGGGCAGAGCGAAGGTACCTGGTGGGAAGAGGTGCCAATGTTCTTTGTTTCGACGCGCCTTGCTGGAGGCGCTCGGAAATCATCATTATCGTCAAAAAATATTAGCACCTACAAAAGGGGTAACAAAAAAAATGTCAAAAACACCTAGCAAAGCAGAAACATTGGAGGATATACATTACGAGCTAAACAGCTTCTCNTTGCTCCCTCCCAAACAAACAATGAATTACAGATGATCGCCCCGCGCCCGGTGCAGCGCGGCGACAGGGAGCAGAGCGGAAGGGACCAGGCATGGCACGGGGGGGAAGAGGAGCGCCGCGGGCACACCCAGAACAGAGCGGGACTGGCCTCCCCCAGGAGGACTGGCATCTCCTCCTCCCATATCTTCCTCCTCTTCCTCCTCTTCTTGTCTCATAAAGGGTTGATTGAGACGTATGACTTATGCCTGATGCTACCGAGCCCTTGGAAAAACGAATCCAGACTCTAAACTCCAAAGAATTTGGCATGGGCTTTTGATTCTGGGAAATGCCCCTGTTTGTCCTAAATACATCCACAAAGGAGGGGGTTGAGTGGAGGGGGGGGGACATCTGTTTGATTTCAAGCAATAAATATGCCGGATCTGTGGCTGTTTGGGGGGTTTCCATTTTTAAAGATGATTAATCCCACCTCCGCCCCCCTTTTCAATTCGACTGTAAAGAAATGGATTAGGAATGGTATCAAGAAGGATTATTCATTTATATCAGACAGATGGAGCTGTACAGTAGGGCTTCGAAGAAACAAAGAAAATGGTTTCTAAATGGTTGTTTGGCATGAATTATTTGGTGGATTTGCAAACAAGCAAGGCTCAGCACTGTACAGCAAGATGTAGGAGAAACCCATTTGGCACCTTTCCTCTCCCCGCCGGGAGCTGGGGGGTCTCTGGGCAGGTAGAGGAGAGGCGCGGAGCAGACCTGGCTCACGGGGAGAGGCGCCGGCGCAGCCGGTCCTGCGGCCGCCGGGCTGCGCTGCGGGCGGGGCCGCGGCCACCTGCCTCCGCCGGCTGCGGGGACGCTCGGATGGAGCCGGTCCTGCTGCCCTCGGTACCGCGCCTCGCGCTTCCCTTCCTGCCTCGCCCACTCCTCTTGACCCCGCGCAAAAGTTTGGTTCTTTGTGGGGGCGAAGAATAAGGAAGTGACAAACTTTGGGAAGTGTTTTCAGCCGAATCACCCCCCCTCCGCGATTTGTGTTTCTCCCGATATTTTTCAAGTCAGCCCCGCGCTGAAATTTCCGGCCATTTCCAACAGTTTCAAATGTGATTGACATGTATGCTAACGGTTTGTTTTTGTGCAAGGCGGCTCTGCAAATTTCCAACACAAACACATTGTGTAGATCAGATGTTAAGTATAAAAATGGTTTATTGATTGAAATAATAGAAGCATTATTTTGATTTGTCCTGACATGATGGCTGATTTATAGATTCCTGCCCCATTGATTTCTTCTTGTCAAGGCAGAGGGAAATGATCAAATCTCATGAAAATGCCCTTTTGTACTAATTAGGAACCTGAGATGCACATTATATGTTAATACTTTCTCTCTCTCTCTCTCCTTCTTTCTTTCTCTCCTTCTTCCCTTCTGTCTTCCTTTTTCTCTCTTTTCTTGTTCTCCTTTTCTTCTTCACCCTCACTTTCTCATTCTCTCTTTCCTTCTCTCCTTCTCTCTTTTTTTCTAATGGGATTTACCAGATCTATTCTCTGCACCACAGAGCTGGTGCGTGTATGTGTATATTTTTTATCTTCCTTACATCTGTTTTCACTTTGCACTTTCAATGAGCTGTAGCAGACAATAGTGAGAGAAACATCTGAAAATGCAAGGAGACACGGTTGCATATGTGTTTCATTTCTGCGGGTTAGTCAGAGAAAACAACAAAAGGACAGCTGGGGGGGTGGGGGGGGGGAATAAAACAGACACTTACAAAGGGGATTTTGACCCTGCAAGAGGGAAAGGCGAGTACAACGAAAAAGATAGCTAAAAGTAAGGAAGAACAGTAGAAATGAAGCAGGAAAGTGTCAGAAAAAAACTGCTCCAGAACAAGAATAAGGAGTAAAGGAGTAAAAGTCCGTCCTGCTGAATGTTCCCTTGCCTTTTTTAAAAAGAGAGTTAGGGAAAAGATGGCTTGATCCAGACAAACAGACTGGGAAGACGCACCTGCTGAAAGTGTGTATTTGATTTGTCTGCACAGATGTGTGTGTTTATCCATCTACAGATTTATAATGGGGAGATCTAGAGCATCCGAATGCTCTAATTGCAATCGTGCATCGAATAGGTAAGACTTACAACTCTCTCTTTTCTGAACGGAGAGCCAAATCCTTTGAATAGCCAGCAGCAGCCATGTCTCAGGCAGTTCTGATTTGACTGGACTTTGCTGGTGTCTGTTTGTTTGTAAGTGTTAGTTTTTTTTGGTCGCAGAGGAGACAGGGTTCACTGGGAGACAACCAGATGGGAGGGAGGGCAATCCCATTGTCTGTTTGCCAGAAGATCTCATTTTGCCCTGGAAAAGGCGATCAAATGCAGCCAGAGTCCACTCAGGAAAGTAAAAGGGATGGGGAGGCGGAGGTGGGGGGGTAAGAAGAGTGGGTGCATGTGGATTTAATAGCAGTGAAAGTATTACAGGGAGATCAGATTTAGCGGGCAAGCGAGAGGGAGCTTTTGAACATCTGTCTAATGCAGCCAATAGAAGCAACATTAGTGATATTGGAGAGTGGCAGACGCGGCCGCAGATCGGACTGGGATTACGGGAGCCTTCCCAATCCGATTAGCGCTGCCCCTCTCCTTCCCGCGCCGGAGCCGCAGCCTCGGGCACCCGGAGCCGCCCCGCAGATCCGGGCCCCGCGGTTCCACTCGAGCCGCTGGGGTTGAGTATTCAACGGTATGCTGCGGTGAAATTCCACCCCAACCCCGGGGAAACCTCTATTCTTTGGCTAATTGCAATTTACAATTCCGCTTTACACTTCATCACAGAGGACTAGAGGAAACAAGATTCCTGCGTATAATTATTGGCCTCCTTAATCCGATTCCGCAGCAGATCACCTCTCACCGCAAAGTCTTATTGTCCCCACCTCCCCGTTTTACAAATCATTTAAACAAGCATATATAGAGAAAGCCCAGTCTGCATAATTTTAGGCAGCACACCCACGCCTCCGAGCGCATCACTAGGGCTGCAGCTCTGCGCCACAGTACCGAGCTCCTCCCGCACCCGCTGCCTCCCGGCTCCACAGCGTCGGGCCGCTGCTCTGTCTCTGGTTTGTTTACCGAGCTGACGATTCTAAAAGCTCTCCCTGACTAACGGCAGGGAAGCTGCACGCACTGAAATACACATCCATGAGCTCCTTCCACCTAAGCAGGTATCTCTTGCCCACATGCACTCATATGCCTTACAATCACTGCTTGCCTGTAACCATAGCTTTTAACGCAAAGCACATCTCCCTAGCTCTCCAATGTGAGGAAAATGCCTGTAGTTTGTACCTCCAGGCGTTACAACATGCCTCAGCCCAGCTGAGAGCAGCCCTGCAGCTTGAGCACAGCCAGCCGCAGCCAAGTGTCACTGCCTGCAGCTCTGCCAGGGACACTGTAGGGATGCTGCAGGGACACTGCCAGGGGCTGCCGCAAGGCTCTTGAGTGCTCTCAGATTCAACCTTGTGCCTGACTCCCCACAAGCTGTTTTACCACCCGGTAGCAACTACTTGGAGCATGAATCAAAGGCTGACTAGCATCCAGGCCATGAATTACAGAAAATTGATGCCCTGCTTAAAATTCACAGCAGTGAATTTGTAGCATTAGTATTTTTGCGTGACAGTCATCTTACAAGGAGAAAATGTCTAACAGCTCCAGACTTTAGTCTGGTAACAATATGGGAATAACAAGGCAAAGGCCAAGTCTCTCTGGCACACGTGTAACATAACACACAACAGGGTATTGTGCATCATTTTCATGATTTGTAACACACGAGTATAGTGTACCTGTCTCTGAGATACTAACCTTCTTGTCATTGTTTCTTTGTTTTCAATAAACTTTTCTTTAGGAAGTGCTAGGTGGACTATTTAATTGCTCTTTGATCTCTGCAGATTATGTATCACAGTTACTATGTAAAAAAATAGCTGATTGTATCAGTGGCAGCCCAGTTTGCATCAGTTGTTTACTCAAATGTAGTTGGGGCAAACAGTTGAGAGTTGAATTGGGAGACAGCACTAGTGAAGAAGGTATCTCAGAAAGCCAGTATGAAGTCTTCTTGGTTTGCCACTCTCACCATCTCCTCCAAATTATGGTGTCCAAAGAAACAGGTAAAGAAGCAATTTATGTAAGATTTCCCAGTTCCCAGGAATCCTTTTTTTTTTTTTCAAAGTCTTCAGA
The DNA here is from genome assembly GCA_013396635.1 of Penelope pileata. Lineage (NCBI taxonomy): Eukaryota > Metazoa > Chordata > Aves > Galliformes > Cracidae > Penelope > Penelope pileata. The sequence goes on from WBMW01005774.1 coordinate 99,858, forward strand.
GATTATTTTCAGATCATAAATTCATAAGCTTGACCTGGGAATCCTAGTAGTTTAAGAAGGACAAATCCTTCTCTAGCAGCATCCCTTGTATTTCTTTTGTTCTTGAATTTCATTTCACTGCACAGTCCTGTTTATTCTAAGCGATACACTCCTCTCCAAGGAAGCTTTTGAGTTATTATTTTCCTGTTAAGTCTCTGACGTTCTCAACAGAACAAATAGTGTACATCATTCTGGTCATTTCTTATCCCAAAATAGCAAGTCTCCTACTAGGTGGATGCCATATGTATTCACTCTTTCTCCCACTGACTGGTGGGGGACGGTGGCAGTTTGGGGGTCAGTGTCTTTCACCTATGTGCGTGCACAATTCAAAATACTGTGGAGTTCCAGGACAAATTTTTGCTTCTGGGTTGAAAAAATGGATAGTAGAAAATAAACCTTGCTTTCTTAATCCCCAAATTTCTAATGAAATACATTTAAATTGTTGTCCTCCATTTTAAGTTTTCTTTATTTATTATCAGAGTTTTTTACTACAGATATTCCTACTAACCTTTTGATGCTTTTTTAATATAGCAAACCTGAAACCAAATGAAAATGGTGACAGGTTCAGCTTATAGGAATGAAAAGTTGAAAATAGAAATCTCTGCTCTTTGATATTATCATTTGGATTTTGCCATATAGTGAGAAGCAAGCACTTCTCTAGCCTTCTTCTATAATTTCAATGTTTCATTTTTGTATTGCAAACATAGAAAAATGTATCCAAGACATTCCAGACAGGCATGCAGTGGGTTCCAAAATGCATCCACTCTGGCTCGAACTAATACCTCTTTTAAAGATCTTTTGAGTCAACAGTGAAGTTCTTGAATTCCTGCTAATTTCCACATCTGCCCAGAATGGTGTATGGCTCTTATTGGGAACTCTGAGGATGACAAAATGAGTCTGATAATGAATATAAAAATAGAAAAAGCAGAACCCACTGCTCTTTAGGGTTATATTTTAAATTACCAACCTCCCTCTTTGGTTTCTATGATGATGCCTATGAGCAAACAAAAGCAGGGAATATCTGGGTGCAAAATCAGATTCCAGGATAATCTACTGATATGGATTTCTCATCATAAAGGAAGAGCTATTTTTGTTCACCACATCTGAACACCAGTTCTGTACAGCATACAGATTCTGGAGTGGCGATGGACAAGTGGAGTGGCTTTTAGAGAACAATGAATTGGCAGATTATTTGTGTTTTGAATATTATTGCAGCTGTTCCTGCTGATCTTGTCAGAGGTCAAACTCTGTTGTGCTAGACACTAATCAAACCTGGAACCAGAAAGCTGGCCCCTGCCTGGCACTTCTTTCATAAACAGGAAACCCTGCCTCCTATTTCGGTGGGTTTGGTTGTGTCACTGTTAGCAGCACTGTTGTTGGCATCCCTTCTTTGCCTGTTAGCAGCACCAGTGCACCAGAGCATAAAGTGCAGCAAAGCTGGCTAAAACTTCATGAATTAAGCTAAATATTCTGTGGTAAACCTTGGGGGAAAAAAATGAGACATGCGAGAGAAGAGTGCCCTTGAGGCTAAAAAACCCAGGTATGATGAAAAGCACTGTTCAAGAAAAGTAGAAAGTATTGACACAAAATATTTTTGTTTTACCAAGCAATATTTTCCAGAAGGCCTTTGGAAAATGTTGTCCTTTGTCCACAATTTCCTTGTGTCATTGTAATCTTCATGAATTTGCCAGACACCTTGGCCAGCTGTGCCAAGGGAGAAAGGAATAGAGAGAACTAGAAAAGGCTCGTTGTGTGGAGGGAACAGTTGCAGAGACCCAGTTCATATTTTCACTTCTGTAAAATTGTCCTTCTGTCTCTCTCAGTCTCACCTGTGTATACACACATACACACACCGCACACACGAACTCTGAACATCTTCTCAGCAAATAGCAATTAAGCAGCCTGTCACACCGATGTATCATCCTAGTAGCTCTGCTAGTGCTAACAGAGATGAGTGAAGGACTGAGGTGGTGGGGGATCATCAGCGCCTACATCTGATTGCCTGTGAATCAGCCGGATAAACCTCAGCAGCAGTGTCTGCATGCTTCATGCTGTGTAAATGCTTGTGATCATGACTGGTGAGCATTAGAAAGGGAGTTACCAGCTGGCAAGAATGGATTCTAAATAGTATTTTTTTCTGTTTACTTTTTAAAACATTTTTGAAGATTTGGGAAAAATACAATACCAATGACTCTGGCAGTGGAGTTCATTTATCTCCGCCGCAGACATTGTGCCCTCGGGTAGATGATGCACCCTGACATTGCCCTGCTAGCCCCTAACTTGGAAGGTAACTGAGAAAAGCTGCTCCCTGATCACACTGAGATAAATCAAATATAGCTCAGTAAAAGTCAAAGCCTGGTGTAAGTGAGCATCACCAGAGGAAATTTGCAATTTGAGCTGCTCAGCTGCCTTGATCCTTGAACTCAGCCCACGCATCAGCCTGGGTACTGCTGCGTATTGTGCCATACACAGAGCGAAGGAGGAGATGGGGTGGGGCTGGGCATGTGAGTCAGAAAGTGGCTGGACGTCTGCTGTAGATCTTTCTGTGGTGCAGGTGGAACACAACTCTGAGAACTGAGCAGTGGTCTGGGGCTCCAGGCAGTGTTTCTCCTTGCCAGGCAGGACATGTAAAACACTGTGAACACTGAAATTTCACTTACCAAGTGAAAAGAAATATCAGTGCTGCATGATGGTCAGATTAGCTGAAAACATGATCTTTCCTTTTTTGTCTGAACCTCCTTTCCCAGCTCACTATCACTTGTCACCAGGGACAGTGTTTCAGTTCTGTTTTTTAGGAGTGATTACTGTTTGAAACAATCTTTTGATTACATGCAGAAGACTGTATCCTCGTTGACTAAAAACTACAAATAGATGAAAGTGAGATGCTTTCCTTGCCATGCAATTGAACTTTCTTAATTTTAGATGGTAATTCTGTAAGTAGGTCTGACTCTGGGTCTGCAAGCTCTTTTTATTTCACCAGGGGCAAGGATGACTACAGATGTACACCGTACTTAGCAGTAGGACACAGCCATACACTTGGAACGGCAAAGGAAAAAAAAAAACTATGTGTAAATAAATTGTGTTTTAGGTATTCCTTGGCTTTGGCAGCAGAGCGAGGTGTACACAAATGAGATTCTCGTGTTTTTTTTGTTTGTTTCCCCTGGCTTGTAATTCACTCATCAGTAAATAGAAACCAAGTCTCCGTTGTTGCAGCACTGCAGAGAAGCAACTGCTTGATCACCCATTGCAGAAAATCATGTCCTACAATTTTTGTTGATTTTATCCCTGTAAATTTTGACCCACACAATTGAAGGAAATTCTGTTTCTAACAAAAGCCCAAGCATTTGGCAAAACAGAGAGTCACTTGTAAGCTTGTTTATTTTTAATCTTGCTAATTTTTTTTTCTCTAAAATTATTTTCTGTTCAGCATCAGTACTATTACTTTACTGCAGAAATTGGATGGCTTTCTTTCTCATTTCCTGTGAATGTTTGCATTCCAAGTGTTTTGAACATGCTCAGGGTTTGAGTTGTGCTTTCAAAATTCAGGAGATTAGCATTCAGCTTTGGCTATGATTTATATCATTACCAAAGATGATTGGACAAACATGCGACATAAAAACAAACCCAATGCTAATGAGACTTCTGTGCCAAATGCAGCTGTGGACAGCATGGTGGTTCAGGTTCCGTGTAGGATGTGTGTTGGTTGGAAGCAGAACAGTGGAGCATGCACGGTTACACCAGGGTGCCATGAATGAGGCTGGCTTTCAGTCCATGCACGAAACAAGGGTAACTTAAGCTGGTGGAAAAATTGTGTGTATGTGGCGTGTGCGTGTGTGCGTATCAAGGAAAGTAAAGCTTTATCCCACACTGGCCGTATAAACAAGCCTTAATCTGGATGTACTTGTGTTTCATTTCCAGAGTGATGTAGAAGGGTCTTAGGGCCAATCTGTGCTGTGCAGCGCAGTCAGGTGCAGAGATTCCTGCCCTAATGCTGAACCAGAGCTCCCAAAATCCAGTAAGGCCCCATGGTGGGGATGTGGTTGGCTCCATTGCCTCCTGGTGGGCTGTGGGGTGAGGCTCCCATGCCCCCCATGAGACAGTGTGGCGCACAGATGTGCCCTCTTGCCTTTGCCACCAGTGATCTGCTGTTCCAACCTTTTGTCTCATGTCTGTCTTCTACTTTCAAACTCTTGTTGCAGTCTTCTAATACTTATTGTTCTCTCTTTCGGAATTGCTGCGGTCCTCCTGACCCATGGGTGCCCTGAGTCAGCCAGCACGCCTGCCCCAGCCGTCCTGGCTGCGGTCTGTCCTGTGCCATGCAGAGCTGGAGCAGGGCATGTATGGTCTGTACATGGTAGAGGCTGCTTGCAGATAGTGAACCTGAGGATCAGCACCAATAGCAAAGCACACATTTGCTTAATTTAAAGGAACCCCTCAATTCACCATAGAGCATTATGTAGCCCTGACAGTGGTTGAGACAGCCACCACAGGAACCCTCAGACTGTGGGAAAACCACAGAGCAGGTTAAGACCAACATATGTGTTGTGTCTCCTTCCTTCAGGTGAGATTAAAGACACAATTAAACATCTCATTGTGAAATAGCTGGAAACACAGAAGCTGCAGCTGGTGGAGTGTAGAGCTGAGCACAGTCTTGTGCGAGGGCAATTGAGTGAGGCTGTAATGGCGCTTGCACTGCAGCTGCTGCCCCTCCACTCTACCAGTTCTCTCTTTCTGCCTTGCACTTTTCCTTGGTGTGTGTTCGTGCACCAGCACTGGCAGCTGGAACAGGAAATAATCAGGCTAAAAATAACCCAATTAAAAACACCCCAAATCCATGGCAATGTTTAAATTGCATAAAGTCACAGCACTCTGAAGCCATAGCTAATAATCTTCCCTGGAATTATTCTAAAATTCAGGAAATAGGCGGTTGTTCGCACAGTATGCAGGAGGGACAGCAAGAAGTAAGAGAGGAATACAACTTTGAGGAGAAGAAAGACGGAGTTCTCACATGCAGGATTCCCACAGAAAAACATAAAATTGAGGAAATAATGCAGCTTTGTGCTCCCAAGGTGTATGAGGCTGTGACACCTTACATTCAATGTGTGTGAACACAGTTGCAGCAATGAAATATTTCTTTTGTAGCATTCTTTTATTTGACAACCAGAAACTATTCCATAAGAACTTGATATTTCCCAACTAGCCCTGCACTAACAGTCGGACTAGGCTATGTTTCCAGAGCCTTCAGTCTTCCGACATCAGTGTTCCCACAGAGGATCTCCTTAATGCCAGTATCAGGATGGAGACCTCCATATGGCCCCTATGACATCTGTCTTCATGTGACTTGCGAAGTGATCTGGTCCCTAGAACAGAAACATGTGCAAGACTGTTTTCCTCTGCATACAGTGCTCAGTAGAAGATACTAGTTCTGTTCCAGTACAAATTTAAATACTATTAATTTATTAATACTAATAAATGAAAAATATAGAAAAATAAATATGCACACTTCAGCAAACATCAGCTATATATAAACATAACAGGGTGCTTTTAGTATTTCCAGAGGCAATGAAACCCTAGTATGCCAAGCAGATCGTGGGATGAGATAAAGTGAGTGTAATTTTGACATGATCATGAGGATGATGCTGTTTTCCAGGGAACTACAGTCCAATGATTGAATGGCAGATTCATGTGGATATTCTTACTCTTTTTTTATGATATATTACTGTGGGTTGTTTTCCCTGAGCTCTCTAGAAGATATTTTTCCCCTTAATAAAATAAATTCATATTCATTTCCCATAATGAAATTCAAATTAACTTTCAGTTTAGGGCTTTAGCTTCTGATAACAATTTCTTATGTAAAGCAGAAGCTATTTTAAGTCTCTCTCTTTCTCACTCAAGGAATAGTGTAATGGGCTTTGGTTGGCTGTCTATAGCAACCCTGGAGTGTTTGACTCTTTTATTTTAGCACTCTGCAATGAAAATATTTAATTCACATATAATATTTACAATGTTAGCAGCAAAGTCCATTTGATAAAATAAATTTTGTGTGTTATTTATGGGGAAGATACTTAAGGATTTCAATGATTCTTAAAAGTATTTACATTTTTTTTTCTTCTGACTTTTTGTTTTATGCTGTGTTTTATGGGTCTTCATTTCTATTTGATGTAGGTTTTGGACTCCAGATTTATGGCTCAACACCTCACAACAAATTTTGTAAATATTCTGTGGGGGCTTGGTCCTGAAACATAAACACTTCTTCCTATTGAGGCTCTGAGGAAAACCAGACCCCCTCATTTATTATGTGATATCCAGAAGGCTAAGGAGATTTTGATCTCCTTTTTCAGGAACATCTTCTTCAGCAAGAAAAATGAAACGTCATAGTGTTAAGGTGAATCATAATAAATGTTATGTCTTGGCTGACACTGAAAAACAAATCAAAGAAAGTTGTGAGAAATATTGGTGACTTTTTTTCCACAGAGATTTGGACCAGCTTTATAAATTAAACAGTACGCGATGACAGCTTAGGGGCAGTAAGTAAACCATTCAGTAGATAATCTCCATAGAAACAAAAAAAGTTTAACCATCTCAAACCAAAATAGTACATCTGGACTTGGCTGTGTCATATGGCAAGAGGGAACACTTTATTGTTGTCAAAAGTCACGGCACACAAGAAAAGGGTGCACATTTTAATTCCTGTTAGCAGAAACCAGTGAAGTGCAAGCAACACATTCAGGAAGGCTCTGATCCTGTAAATCATTATCTATTTGCTCAATTTTATGTTGTGTAAGGGTCCCCTTGTGATCCATCTGCTGTCTGCAACTTCAGAAAATGCAGTCTTTTACGTTCGTGAACATGAAGTCCATTCCTGAAAATTCTTGCTCGTGTGAGTAGTCTCAGGTCATGACGACAGAATTCATTTGAGTAATAGCTGAAGGACTGGGCTCATAGTTATCAGTATTTAGTTTTAGTTGTGTTAAACTTTGAAGTTGAAGACCTACTGTACAAGAAAGACTCTTTTATGTATGAAATCGAAGAGGGAACAATTTAGCTGGTGTGGGTGCTGTAACTAGGTGGTAAAGAGCAAATTGCTGAAGAAAATGCGCAAGTACAATCTGCGAGGACAAAGTTGCCTGTGAAACTCATTATCTGTGCCTGAGAACAACAATGCAAGAGCACCACACTGCATATTGCTTGAGCTTTGTGCACTCTGGGTCATGCCTTGCTGGCTGCATGTGTGGCTGAGGGGGCAGGAACTACCCAAGGGTGACTGGGGGGTCCTGTGTCTCCGCACTGCAAAGCTCACTTTTGGCTTCACTGCAGAGTCTGGATTCATCTCTAAGGCAGCAAGCAGCCAAGAAAGGAAAAGGGTATAACCTTTGTTCTGTCTCTATGATGAACTTGCCAATTCAGCCAGGACATCTGCACAGAGGGATGGAGCAATACGCAGGTATGGGCACAAACTGTGACTCGGAGATAAAACTGTTTTGGAGATTTTGTGCTTCCTGTGGCTATTCCTGGAATGAGGCATTTACACAACTCCTTTTTCTTGGAGCTGAGCTAAAAGGCAGTCTTTGAGACTTCAGAGCTGTGAAACTCTGCATGGCTGGCCATTTCTCTGTGTCTGTGAGAGCTCTATGTTCAGGTCAGCTCTCATGAAGGGAGTCAGCTCTGCAAGGCTTCTCTAGCGTACCTTCAAATTGTCCTCACCCTTATCTCGCTATAGCTGAGGCTTTAAGACCTGGGAGGTATCTCAGCATCTTTGGTCTAGTCTGCCCTTCTCAGTCCATCAGAGAATGCCAGGACAGCCAAAAGAGCCAATGGTTTGGGGGCTAGAGTTGTCCTGAGGTTTATCTCATCAGTTGTTACAGACAGGAGATACTGCACAGCGTCATTCATTCCTGGAACCACCTCCTTCCTCATAGTGCCAAAATATAGTCTATATTTCTGTACTTCAACACTACTTACTTCTTAAGCTCAGCCATTTCCCTTTTAGTCCCAGGATAGGTCCCTGTACAAACCCAGCAACAGCAGGGCACAAAGTCCTGTGGACTGGGGATGCCTTTGTGTGAATGGCTGCTTCTTCCCTATTCCAGGCTTGCAGGGGAGGGAGCATGCTTACAGCAAAGCTTCCCCATGCAAAAATCTTGATGCACAGTTCAGCTCTTCTCTAAAGAAGAGTTCTAGCATGAAGGAAAAATCCTGTCTATTTTTCTTGAACTCTGTGAAAATATTCCTTAATTCTGACCTAAAACAATTGCTGCTGTTGCAAACAAGGATTTGTGGTCTTGGCACAACAACATGTGTGATAACAAATGATTTGACCTGAATTCTTCCGAGACAAAAAAGTCATGCATGGCACAGACAGTTTCATAAAGCTGGATGATGAAGCAAGGTCAGTCCCTCTAATCTAAATGCAACAATCCTTGTGTTGAATCACGAGAAGCCTTCTAAGCAACCTTTCCACAGCTCACTGAAATTGCACACTTCACAATCTTCCCTTTCATGCTTCCTTTGTTACATAATTTAGCAGGGATATTTTGGATGAGAATCTCATTGGCACGCATTTATCTTTTAACACAAACGGTTCCACATCTCCTCCCCCTCCTTTGGGCTATCTGAGCTGGCTGAGCATTGTGCATGGTTGGAGTGGAGGGCATTCTGGTAATTACTTTTCATTATTACCTTGCACAACAACATCCTTTACAATTTAAGGTTGCCAGTGCTTCAGCAGCTCCAAGATCCCAACCCAGACTTTAATAATGTGTTGCTAAAAAGGGGGTTAAATGTTGTTTATACATCACATTTCTGGACGCGGCAAATTTCACTTGCACCTGCCAATGGCTTACTGATAAATATACACTGGTAGAAGTTAAACAGCAGAGGGCCAGTGAGTTAGATAAATACCACATGACACCATAAGCATTGAAGGTTAGTGTTTTCCCAGCTCTCACACTCTAATAGACGTAAACTCTTTTCTTAAAACAGATTGAAAATAAATAAATCCTCTTTGTAATGTAAAAAAAAATAATTAAAATGCATATTTGAAACACAAAATATTTTTTTCTTAAAGTCTATCACAGTCATCTGCTTGAGTTCCTGCCTCTTGGATGTTAATTATGATTTACTTGAGATTTGTGGTCAATTTTTAAGTATAAAAGCATCTCATATGACTGGTTGCCAATTCTCAAGTCTAAAGGCCTTGCTTTATATTGCTGTAGTAGAATAGAAAATATAATCAAAGTTTGACCTTCAACTTTAATCCTATAAACAGAGAATTTGCTTACTTTACCTTGGAAACGGATGTGATTCATCACAGTAGCCCATAAATAACATGTCAAACTGTTATACTGATCAATGAAAATAAGTTATTGAAAAATAATGTGATTGTAAGGTCTCTATGTAAACCAGCTTAGTGTTATTTTAAAATGAGAAGGGCTTGCAGTTTGGAGTAAATCATTTTTTTTAAGAAGGATTGTTACTAGATATGAAATGCAGTAAATATTAAATATATTGGGTGCATACTAGCTATTTTTTTTCAGGAAAACATGCATTAAAGTAAAGTAACATTATGTCTCCTGAAGAAGAAATGTGATCAGCTGAGATCAAAACTGCAAATGTCAGTTATCCTGCACTGCCTGGTGCTTAGCACTATGCCTAAAACAAAAAAGCAGGGTGAAGTCTTGTCCACATGGGAGCCCAAAGGAATGTGACAGTCACTGAAAATGTGTGTTGTGAACCTCAAAGGTACACAAAAGTTCTGGGACGTGATCTAAGTCTCCACATTCTCATTGCAAATACTAGCTCTGAAGCCTGACAACAACAGTTTAAATAGGAAGCTAATAACTATTTCATGGCTCGTGTTTTTAACAAGAATACTCAGATAACAGAGCATTTGACCAAAGCCTTTCAGGTGCCTTTTTGGCTCCAAAAAGTCTGATTTTAACATTCTTTGAAGTAAGATCACAACAGTTATTCAGAAAATATGCCTGACCCAGAAAAAATAAATCTTGGAGATATTGAACTGACCAGAATTTCAAAACGAATCCCCTGCATTTGGTGCACATGTATTACTGCAGTTTTATTATTCAGTTAACCAAAAAAGCTATTTTACTGACCAGGAACCTGAAGCTGATTTTAGTCTGCTGTATCAGAATCAAACCTTTTCCAGCATTCAGACTGACTAGCTGGAGAGTTTGTTTCAACCCTTCTTGTCAGCAGCATCAGTGGAGGGAGGTATTTCTCATATCTAAAAATTAGACCAGTTATTTTCATGACAATATACGAATAATATTTTTTAACCTGCTTTATTCAAAAGTTCTTGTTTGTACATGATGGAATCTTTCAACGTAAATAATTAACATATGAATAGGCTTTATCACTGTTCATTGAGAGTGAAAGGCAATGGAATAATATCCGATGATAGCTATGAACGTTCTCTTTTTCCTTTCATTGGTGCCATAAAAATAATAAAAATAATTTCTTTACCTCATTCAGGAAATATTCTGCTGAGATTATGCAGAAAATTATGTGCAGAAAGAATATAAGATAAACAAAGATGGTTATGAGAATGATTTTCTGTCAGAGCCACTCTTTAGATTAGTAAATTTTGTACAAACAGGGCTTTACATTTTCATTTGTTAATATAAATGCAACATAGCTGGAGTCAAAAGCATTCTGGATTTGCATCATGATATCTGGGAACTCTCTCCTGGCCTTCTCCTTTGTCATTTACAGTTTATTTACTTGTACTTCAAACCTGTTAAAAAGAAATGAAGAAATCTCCTGCAGACCCTACAAATCTCTGCTGATAGCCAGCAGCCCTAGGGCATGCTCCTTTCTGCCCAAAAAGAAACACCTCTTTTGCTTTTCACATCCTCCTTTTCTGAGTGATGCCTTTGCCTACCCCAGAGCCACAGCTTCATCCATGCAAGGAACTCCACCAGTGCTCGCAGGAGGTCATCTCCACAATCAGGAATGGGCTTCCCAGAAGCACTGGGTGCTGCTCTGGGACCTTTCCCTTCTCATGTCAATAGCAAAGCAGAGAGGACAGCTCCCTTCACCATCCCAATTTATTGCATTACTGGAGAACAGCTAGGCAGCTGTCACCTCAGGATGGAAGTCTGATTTCCTTCACGCTGTGCGGAAGTATCATAGTGAAAGGCAGGGTTTGAGGAATGATAATGAAATGGCTCAGGACTGTTTATGTAAACCTTTCCACAAATCTGTGAGGTAGGAAGAGAGAAAGCACCAAGGTGCCTGTTTGCTAGTTTAACAAACGGTGTTGCCATTCTCAGCTGCCTGGGACTGATGCTTCCAGCCCTTCTGTAAAATGACTATTGCAGTCAGCACTTACAGACATGCTTCTATATACTGGTATTGAAAGAAGCTTTTAAAGAATGATTTCCATAGTCAATAAAGCTTGCTTTCGATTTCGTTTTTATGTAATATTATTTTTGACAATCAAGTGTTAAAAATTGTCTGTAGATACACAAAACTTTTTAATGGTATCCTTCTGTAACACCCTTTAAAGCATCCACTGAATCATTTTCTATCTGATTCTTTGATATTGTGGCTGTTTTTGCAGATTATTATTTTATGCTTGAATATTTATTTGTGGAAAGAAAGATTTCTGGTATGCATACTGTAGGATCTGTTCTTTGATCATTGCAACACAGATTTAAGCAGGTAAGCTCTCCTTAAGGAAAAGGAGGTAAAAATTGAAATTACTCAGTCTGGGAATAGAGAAGAGAGTCATTCCTTACCATGTTTTAATTTCTCAAAGAAACCAGTCCGAAAAAAAAGAATACAGAGCATAAAACAATTTTTGTTGTTGCTGTTGTTATTCTTGTTTTAATAAAAGAAACATCTGTTTTAAGACAGAATAGCAATATCATGTCATTATTGCTCTCTCTTACATCTCTCTCTTCTTCTTACCCGAACATATGCTATGGGTCAGAAAACTTTTTTGTCATTTGTACTGATAATGTAACTAATTCACCCATGCATGCTGTACTGGTCTCATAACACGTCAGTTTATCTCACACGTTACTCAACATGTTATGGAAAGAAAAGAGCCTGAAATATTAGGAAGAATAATTGAAGAACATACAGCTGTGACTGAGCCAAGAGAAGTAGTGTTGAGGTTTATAGATGTACTTAATACTACTGTAAGCAGCACTATCGCTGCCAATCCTATCAGTTTAAGAAAAAAAAGTCACTTACTGAGTTTCTTGTGTAGGGTTGAGCAGCTCACTAAAAATAAATCATCCATTCCTTTCTACTGCCCTGAAACAGAGGCGAAATATAAGTGTTGTGGTTAACAACAAGGCTGACCTTCAAGATTCCGCTGCTGCAGAGCTGACGAGATTATGAGGAAGGGAGAGTTTATAGCAGAGATTTTAGAAACAAGTGCTTCAGGATTTCATTTCACGTTTCGAAACAAGATATTGCAGAAAAACATTTAGTCCTCTGGGGCATCTTTCATGACTCTTATATATTCCCCTATCAGACTCAGCTTTTATAAAATCTCATGCTGTGTTTGTACTGCGTCGTTGCCAGCTCCCACTAATTTACTGCAAAATTTCAAATAACTTGTACTGGAGTAAGGCTGCTACCTGAGCATCTTATTTTTCACAACGAAGCAGCAAAATATAGGTGTCCAGCCTCTAATCATGTTGACACCAAAAGACAAATAAAGCAATTAAATAATGTGTTTAAAATCTGATGATTATTAATCATCTTTGTGATAGTACCCATGCGGAATGTGAAGGAGAGATAGGGAAGAACAGAATATCCATCTTTTTTGTTTCATAAGAAAGGCAACACAAAAAACAGGCATTAGTAAAGTCAGTGCTAGCAAAACTTCCTATATTTCTACCCTAAAAGTTTATATTTCTAATGATTTTGAATGTGCAATCCAATTGTGACATTCTTCAGTTGCTGTTTTAATCATATTTAACAGTTTAAGTGCATTTCAATTTTTGCTTTTTGAAATTAACTAAATAAATTAGTGGCGGTAGTATTTAAACTAAATTTATCTGGAAATTCAAAACCAAACTGGTATCACCAGATCTCTCTAACCTACACTAACAACATGCTTGCAAAAGGAAAATACCTATTTTATTGATACAGCTGGGTGTACATAATATACCCTGCAAGTTTTAAGGAACTTTGAGACCTACAACAATAAAGGTGATCATCACATGATCATACGCAGGAGTTGAATCAAAAATAAATGCTCCTTGTAGTTGAACAATACATGATAGTTAAATGATAGTTTGGAACTAGAGGATCCTTGAGGTTCCATTCAACCCAAACTGTTCCATGATTCCACGATTATGTGATAGCAATCCTCTTAAAATTCCTCGATCTGCATTTCAAGCTTTCAGAGAAGAAACAGAACTGGCCTTTAGTAAACTGTTTGGTGAAAAATATCTTGAAAATATATGAGAGGTAATAAATAAAACTGAAATTTTATTTCCCTTCCATCTCTGCTATGATGTATTTTAGAAAAAGATTTACATTTATGACTAAGGAAGGTGTCATCAGTTCTTGTAATTTGCCCTTCAGCAAAATGCATTGTTATACAATTCATCACACACCAGATTTGACTGCTTAAAGACTGTTCCATAACAAACAAAAAAATAAACCAAACAAAAACAAACAAACCCCAAATCTCCAAACCCTTTACAGCATCATGAGAAAGATACAATCTTAAGCCATGAGAAGAGCCTTTGCAGTCATCCTTAAAGGATACAATTATTCCAACAGGCTAATATATAGCTAAAAATATGAAAGTAATTTCTCAAATGTTAACTTTGTTGCTCTAGCTTCTTCTAATCGAAAGGTGCAGAGATAAATACCTTGTGGGTGGGGCTACACCTCATAATTTTCATGTATTTAAGGTAGACATACTGATATACCTTCTCTGATTCTGAAATTCTCTTGATAGATGAAAAAAAGTAATTGAAATTAGAATAACTGAAACATTTGAAATTGAAGGAATGATATAATTGAGCAACTAACAAGAAGCAAATATCTATTCTCCTTTTCCATTAGTTTGCAAAGAAAATGCTGTCTCCTAAAGTTAACATTATAATTTGTGAATGACTGCATGTAATAGAAGTTAAAACTTTTTTATTGCAGTATTGTGGTATAGTTTACTTTTGAAAATATTTTAAATGTAGTTTCATGTCTTTAAAATAATGAAGGAGAAATGGGTTATTGTCCTTTTCGTTCTATAGTAACAAAGGTCTTTCATGAATGTTTTTGCATTTATATGGTTTCAAGCATTGGTGATGAAGGAAAACAAATATGTCATTTTCAGTCAGCTCTTTAATTATTTCTTCAATTATAGAAGGAATGAATGCACTGATGGTAGTGTAGAAAACTAATATGGTGAGTCATCACAGCTACAATCGAAACTCAAGAAACAACTTTTAATTTGTTTGCTGTTGTAGTTAATGAAATGACACACTACTTCTTCTGCAGAACACATCTTGTTGATCTTTGAATTTTCAAATTCCTTAGCAATTACAACAGTAACTGAAACAAAGACAAATTAAAAATAATTCTGTATTTTTGTTCCTACATGCTGTGATAGAATTATCTTTATGATTAATTCCCTTATTGTGTTTTCTCTCATCTGATGAATTGACAGGAATATTTGAGTAATTTATTTTGCATAAACTCCAGTCAGCCTTATGATAATTACCCATATGGAATTCTTTGTTCTCATTTTAGAAAGCATAAAAACACTTCTGTAGTTGAGAACTTGACTTGTTTATAGACTGTTATCATGGGAGTTTTTGTCACTACCATGATTTATGGAGGACTGCAGTTTAATCATTCTTTTATCACGATCACTGCTTGACACTTACATGCTGGGTATGTATTTCCCAGTTCTGCTTCCTATATAAACTATTTTCAAACCTAAAAGAAATATATGAAATAAAACAATCCTTAAATACTAGTTGAGTATGAAGAAAATTTCTCATTGCAGTCCTTTTAGGGAGACTACACTGATTCTGGATTAGCCTTTTTATTTCATTGATAGTTAAAGGATTTTGTGTGAAAAGGTTATACTTCCAGGCTCCTGTGTTTTGCTGACATAGTGTTAATACCAATGATTACCTGAGATCTCAAACAATCAGATATCTCTGAGAAAGTTCTTTCAGCAAAATAAGTTGATTTTAGATTTCCTTGGAAGTCTCTCTGTCGGCATGAATATTTACTGCATCTCACTCAAGAGTTCTGGTATCTTTGGTTTTCACTACTACAGCTACTATGTTTTAAAGTCTGTGCTTATAATACTGTGTTTGCAGACCTTTTCCCGGAAAATAAACACCTGTTCATTTAGCGAATATTTGTTGAGAGCATGGAAAACAAGTAATTTTTCAGACATTGATTTCCTCTTCCATACCTGACCTTTTCTTATCTGGGTTATGACTTAAAGAACTGACTTTTGGGCCAACATCATATTTTAATCAGCAATGCAATGTATTTGCATGAGCTACAACACAAAAAGAAAAACATTTTCCACAAGATCTAGTCATCTAGATTTTCCTCACAGTTAATAGAGAAAGAGAGAGATCTCTGGAAAGATTTATCTCATCTATTCTAGTAATAGATTGAATTGTTCCATGAAGTATTTTTTTTCCCATTGACTGCAGAGGGTATTAGACAGCTAGTTTAGAGAGAAGCCTCATATTTGGACCAGTAGACTTAGACATGAAGAATAACAGTCTTAATTTTTTTCAGCTTAAAATCTAGACTGTTAACATGACATAAGTAATTACATTACTTACTGTAATGTCGCTTCAAAAAATTGACTTTTTCAGTCTCTACCTTACATATGTGATAAATGACTAAGTACAGGATATTTTCTCTGAGGTGGAACATGCTGTTTCCCAAGAAAATGCTTTCTGTTATCATTGATCATGGTGTGCTGAAAGCAAGAACGTGCCAGTCTTGCTTGTGAATGTCTAGCAGTCATGTAACATAAACAAAAGTTAACATTAATATGTGTTCTGTTGCTCACGCTGTTTTTTCTTGGAACAATTATTAGATCTGATCAGCTTTTACCATCGATACTTACGCACTGTCAATGGTAGGTTAGTTACATTGCATTGCTAAAGTTTTTGCCACTCCAATCCGAAACCTTTTACCATTTACTTTTTATGTTCTTTGTAACCATATACATCTTCTTCCCTATTGTATCCAGTCATAAAAGCCAGAGGGGAGACATGACATGACACTAGAAGATTGAGAAGGTATCAGAGTTTAGATGGGAAAGAAAACTTCTGATGGAGTTTCTTTTGGAGAAAGTCAAAGCATCCTATCTTTATTTTCACCTTTCTTACACACACACAAAATAAAGAAACAAGCAAAAACAAAAATACAAAAGCGAAAACTAAAACCAAGCAATACACCTCACTACTGTTGTTTCTGAAATTCATCTGAACAAGTAAGAACACTGACTTGGAACAAGACTTGGAACTCAGTCCAGAAGAGGTGTCTTAGATACCACTTTTGAGTCCGCGCTTATATGTGGTTTTGTGGTTGGGGAAAATGATATTTTTCCTCTTTCTTTCCTTAAACTACTACTGTTTTTTTCCCTAAAATAATTAAAGATTTATTGAAAAAGTCAATGCCACTCCTTTCTTCCCATCTCAATATGCTGATATTCAGTATATATTCTGTTTCCTGCTGAGGACAACAAAATTCTTGAGTAAAGAAGCAGAATTGCTGATGATGTGCTCAGAGATTATACATCCTATCATCTACCTAGTGATAATTTTGAAGTATTAGTGTATACACTACAAGGTTCTTGTAGTGTCTTGGAAAGCTCAGTTGTGAATACAAGTTTTCTTCTTTTATTATTATTAAATGAGATAATTAAGATGAGAGAATAAGTGTCATAGAAACAAAACACTATTATACCCTCAACTATCTTTGCAGATGCTAGCTTTATACTGTATGAGATATAAATACCAATATCAGATCATGAAATGTTATTTTATTAAGCCAAAGAATTATGTTTGCCTTTATTTTTTTTTCTTGTTGATGTCCTTCTAACTGACAGTAGTATTTTCCACATTACTGTTATCATCTATCATCCAGAAGGACCTGGACAGACTTGGAAAGTGGGCCCATGCGAACCTAATGAAGTTCAACAAGGCCAAGTACAAGGTATTGCACTTGGTTGTGGCAATCCCAGATATACATACAGATGGGGAGAAGAACTCCCTGAAAGCAGCCCTCCCAAGAAAGACTTGGGAGTCCTGGTGTACAAAAAACTGGACATGAGCCAGCAGTGTGCACTTGCAGTAGGTCAACAGCATCCTGGGCTGCATAAGCAGAGGGGTGGCCAACAGGGAGAGGGAGGGGATTGTCCCCCTCTGCTCTGCTCCACCTTGAATCTCATGTCCAGAGCCAGAGCTCCCCGCACAAGGAGGATTCAGAGCTTTTGGAGCATGTCCAGAGGAGGGCCATGAGGACAATCAGAGGGCTGAAGCACATCTCCTGTGAGGAAAGGTTGAGGGAACTGGGCTTATTTAGCTTGGAGAAGGCTCAGGGAAGACTTCACTGCAGCCTTCCAGTACTTGAAGGGAGCTTATAACTGGAAGAAGGACCAACTTCTCACGTGGTCTGATGGTAATAGAACAAGAGGGAATGGCTTTGAAAAAGTCATTTTGAAAGAGGGGAAGTTTAGTTTAGATGTTAGGAAGAAATTTTTCTACTTGGAGGGTGGTGAGGCAATGAAACAGGTTGCCTGAAGAAGCTGTGGATGCCCCTTTCCTGGAGGCATTCAAGTTAAGATTGCATGCAGCCCTGGGCAGCCTGATAAGTGGGTGACAAGCCTGTCCACAACAGAGGCATGGCAGTGGAAGATCTTTAATGTCTCTTCCAACTTCCAACAAACTTTATGGTCTCTCCAATCCATGATGCTTAGGCAGCAAAAAGGGCAATTCTCAGCTTTTAGTCTCCAAGAATTACACATATTGTTTTGATGGATTTCTTCTCCTTCCTGTACAGATATTCAGTCTGTTCAAATCACAATAACCAGAGGAAGTCTCTCTTAGAAAAGAACTTATTTGCACTCCTACAGATCATGGGCTTGTATTCCAGAGATTGCCTATGTAGGGATGGATCTGGCCTCAATCTTCAATGCAAACTTCTGAACTGTGAGACCAAGACCTGCACTGTTGTCTAGTGACAGAGATTCCCCAGCCTCTCTTAAATCAGTTTGGGTTTCATGTCACTTACAGGGAGCTCCTTTGACAAATTGTACTGAATATAGTGGTTTGGTACTTGGCTATTGGCTTCCAGAAAAACTCCTGAAGAGGAAAAGATAACGAAGTTCCGGCAAAAGTCAAATTTCTAATTTTCCTCATTGAATTTCCACTCTTATTCAAGATGCTGAATAGTTTTGACATTTTTGTCTATACATTTAGTTCTCTCTTCGAGGAAAATGCACAAAAAGAATTGATGAATTTTCTTCTTGCCCAGAAGTGGAAAACCAATAACAATACATCATATGTTTAAAGGGCATTTCGTTAAAGATAACATCAGAATATGCTGCTAGTTATAGATCATATAATTGTTATGTATTAAAGAAGTACTTCTAACATTCTTTTTGAGCTTTCATATTCTTGAAATTTATTGTGTCAGTCATCAGCTATTATGACATCACAAGATGAATTCAAAGTAATGATTCCTTTAGTATTTAAAATGCTTGGAGTGTACCAATTATTCAGGCTCCTAAGTGAAAGTAAAAATGTCAGTTTAGCTATCTATAATGCTGTAATGTTCAAAGGTTCATGAATTACACATGGACCAGATAGAAAGTGAGAAAATAGAGTTTGGCTAACAGACCTTTTCTGTACAAATATGCTGAAATCATATCTTTTAATATATTCCAGTGATAAATCAATGAGATTTAAAACATTTGATTGTTTACGTACCTGCATTTGAATTTGCTTACAGTGTAAAACTTTCCTATATTTAGTGCAATAAGTAAGTAAACACTGTGTCTCCAATGCTTTGCAAATACTCGTCTGTAAAAAACAAGAATTCCAATCCTGTATTTTTTTGCTGCTTGAACCATGATGAGAAATGTAGGCACAAGTAATCTGTGACTGAGCACAATATTTTACTCATTTGTTTTTAAATCTTATGTTATGGTGTGTTGTGGTTTGAGCCAGCAGGCCTAAAACACTGCACAGCCTTTCGCTCACCACTCTCTCTCCTGCCAGTTGGGATGGGGGAGAAAATCAAGAAATAAGGTAGAACTCAGAGGCTGAAATAAAACTATTTACTAACAGAAAAGGAAAATAGAATAAAATAACAGTAATGATAATTATATCCAAAACAAGTGATTGTACAAAGCAATCACTCACTGACCGTGACTGATGCTTAGCCAATCCCCAAGCAAATGGGCCCTCCCCGCTCACTTCCCTTCCTTATATTACATGATGTCATATGGTATGGAATATCCCTTTGGTCAGTTTGGGTCAGCTGTCCCATTCTTGTCCCCTCTCAGTTCCCTATGCCCTGCTTAGCCCCTTCACTGGCAGGGAAAGCACAAGGAGCTGAGAATGAAAATGTCCTTGCCTCTGTTCAATGCTACCAGGTGATATTAGCCTTATTTTTCTTCTAGAACCAAAACACAGCTTTGTAGCAGACACTAAGAGAGAAAGTTTCTGTTAGGAACTAAGACATGGTGCCAGGTCAGCAACATTCTGAGGTATTTTAGAAGTAAGGCTGACCTTCCTTTTCTGTTTTCAAATAATGGACATAGAGGAAAATAGTCCAGGGAAGCCCAGAGAAGGGACTCTTACTTTACAAAAAACTACTGCTAGAGGCTAATGGAAAACTAGAAGACCAAGTGATACATCCTATTTCTTGTTCAAAGCATCTGTATAAAATTATCAAGAGACAGGACTGATTCTTTGTTCTGTAATGCAATCTCTGTTATCAATGTCAGTTATAACTAAAATTAGGCTCATATGCATGGTGACAGGAATAAAAAGCACTGAATATTTACCTATCATTTTAACTGATCAGAAAACATTCAGTATCAATTTTCACATTCATGTACAGCTTGTAGACGTCAAGAAATGTGGAATGTTCTTTGTTTACATAAGATCTGAAAATCCTTCTGTATTCTTGCCTACTTTTCTGATGTTTTCTGTTGGAAGTCTGTAGATTAGCTGCATTATTTGGTACTGAGCAGCTCATGTAGGTCACTGACAACCCAAATCATTGAGTGAATGGTGGCAGATTGGTGGAGTCCATAAATCTTCAATGAGTGTTATGCATTTGGACACTGTTTAGATTTGTATATTAATAGCTCAGAACAGAAGCTCCACTGTAGAAGGATCACAAAGTCTTTGATTATGAAAGACTATTAACCTGCCTTTGAGATCATACCTGGTTACAATAAGTTGTGTTTGGTCTTTGAATGAATTTCTTTTTTCTCTTTAAAACATCTTCACTGATGAAATTCTGCAGAGACAAGTTATTGGTTCTCAAAGACTTTAGTTTGAGAAGTTTTGATGTGTAAGCAACTGCAGACACATGTGTCCTGATGATGCACAAAATGTCATGATGCATCTGGTTTTCAAGTATTTCAGAAGCTGAGCACAATTAAATATTTTGTGGAGAAGGGAAGGAATAAGGTACAAGTCCTGTACTGAGTATGAGCAGAGGCCAAGAACTATTAGCGTACCACTCCAAGTGTCTTTAATAAGGAAGCAACTAATTATGTTAATTGGTTGATTATGTGTTTAGAATTATGTGGACTGCCCTGAAAGTAATGGCTCCTCTTTTATTATGTTGGCCCATGATGTCAGAGGTGGATGTTGGTGATACAACAGTAGAGACTGAACCCTCCCACCTATAATCCTATACATGTTGTTGCGATCTGACAGATGGCAGCAAAGGGGCACTCTGACCAAATGGTGTCTGACATGGAAGTGCAGATAAAGCAAAGAAGTGTCATTGAATTCCTCCATGCAGAAAAAAATGGCACACATTGATATTATTTGACATCTGCTGAACATTTATGGAGCCCAAATAGGGGATGTGAGCACACTGAGGCGGTGGGTGGTGTGTTTCAGCAGTGACAACAGTGACAGTGGATCATCGCCACTGGTGCAGATTTTTATGAGTGTGGCATGCAGGTTCTTGTTCACAGCTGGTGAAAACAATGGCGGTGACTATGTTGCAAAATAGTGTTTTGTACTTGAGAATTTGCTCTATCAAACAGTGTTATTGGGGCTCTTTATATCTGATGTAGTTTCCTTGGAAATAAGTAGGGGGCATTACTTTCAGAGTGACCTACATGTAACACAAAGAGTAAAGAATACACCTAGTCTTTCCTGGATGAATATTCACAGTTCGATATTCAGATGAAAGAAGATCACTGTCCAGGAGTTTTCGTTGTCCATTGTCATTCACCTCTAATTCATATGATCTTGGCTATAAACAACAATTTTGGAATACTCTAAGTCCAGTTTTATTTCTTCAGGTATATTCAACTTCTTTGAAGACAGGACAATATGACAAGGATAGAAGAGATTTCTCCAAGGTTATCAGAGCATTATCTTCTCCAGTTCAAAGTCAGAACTCAGTGTGACTTTTGATAAACTAAGACCCTCTTATAAAGATTCGACAATATGGAAAAATATGCTTTTGCTGTTCAGATCTCTCTGCTGGTGATAACGACAATTAAACATGTAATTCATTTCATCAGAATGATTATGTTTAATGTTAAGCTTGAAATCATTTTCAAAGATTCTTATGAAAAATCAAAATCTCAGTTAAATTCTAAAGTGCATTTGTTCTGGCTTACTGTGATTTATACTGTATTAATCTATTATAAAATTGTGCTATTCATTCAGACTGTGGACTAGAGTCTCCACTGAGTATTAATCTTCAAAATTAGTTGTTAAGAACTGGCATCTGAGACAGAGATCCATTATTTTCCATTTTATTAGCATTAGGTGATGATGAAATAAATACTTAACTATGATGCCAGCATAACTGTGGTGTGTACTAGGAAGACATATTTACCTTATTATTAAAGCCTCAGAAAGTGCATGATCTTATAAATGCAAATGCACTCATTGAAACCTTACAGTGTCTGAAGAAGTGGCTATGTTTAAAGATGTAATTATCAGGGATCGTTCAGATTAGGTCAATTTATTAATCATAAGATAAATAAAGAAATTTGATGATTAAGCATTAGTAGTATTGATACAGATCTCTGTGAGTAAGAGCGCCCTGAGGAAAAATGCTAAAATCATCACTGCACAAAGACATTAAATCGTTTATAAGTTTGAAATGCAGTATGAAAAAGGAAGCAGAAATAAAAAGGAAATTTCAATTTCTTAGTGTAGAATTGGATCCAAAGAAGATAGACATGATATTTTTTCCTCCCTAGCCCATTGTCAGTGTCTTTGTACTGTAAGTGCAGACAAGGAGATAATAGGTCTAGGTGATCCTAATCCAAAAACCCATGAAGGCAAAGGGCTTGCAGCTGACTTCTCCTTGCTTTTAAAGCAGATGTTGCACTCTGGTCAGATTGCAGTGGCCTGATAAAAGTCATTGAAATTACGTGACTTTTTTTAAAGTGTGCACTCAATCTACTCCTTGTTGAATGATTTCCATTAACAATGCATGATATGTACTAAAAAAAAAAAAAAAAAGAAATAATACTGGAAAAGGCAGAAAATACTGGGAAATAAAAACAATGGCAAAGCTGTCTTCTGAGATTATGTAATAATTAATAATATTTTTGACTTAAAAAAACAGTAAGGATAAACTATAAGTAAAATGCAAGCATATGGAAAATTTATGAAAATATATTTGGAATGTGTTATTTTTTGGATGAATAAAAGCAAGACTGAGATGTTTGTACTGAGGAAAGAAAACAAGGGCTTTTTACCCTTTTCAGTAATCTATTTCTTTTTATCCTAATTCTGTGTGTCATTTCCAGTATCTCCTCTTCAATAGAATGACGCTGTATTCTATCTTTTCCACCTAAAATGAAAGGTCTCAGTAAGTTTCTAAGAGCATGCAAACTAGAGACATAATGAAACTAAAAACTGAAAGTTCCATTAATGGAATGGCACCCTTCTGCTTTCAGGTAGAGCTGTAAAATGTGAAACAAAATCTGTGTGCTGATCCTGTGTAAGTCATAATCAATATCTGGATTTTTAAAATGTGTATTTAGGTTTCAGGGTCACCACTGCTATTGTGATATTTTATCTGTTTTAATTTAAGTATACAAAAGGACTGTGTTCTGATGAGGTGCTTACTTAAGTCTATAGAAATAATTTTATTCTACTGTGCTGGTAGCAAATTTAGTAGGTGCAATAATTATGTAACTCTTTAAAGCATATTGATGAATGAAGTTTGATGTTGATCCATGTATTCATCGCATTAGATCTGAAAATTAAGATTGAGTAGTGATATATTTTTTATTCTGCAGTCATCAGTATCTCAATGTATTATGAAAAGATAATACATCTTGTTTTTAACAAGAGAACAAAGAAACCCAAAGTATATCTCACAAAATCTGCAGTGTAATAGCGCATACTGCTACACAAAGTCTTATACTTGATACTAACATAGAAGTCAAGTTTAAGTCTTCATTTAAAAAGAATTGAAAAGCACATTAAATTCTTTTCAAGTTTGATGGAAGTTGAGTTAGAGGTGACTTCAGGCTCAGGAGAACTTGCAGGGATAACTAGAAGAACATTAATTTAGAAGATTCTGTGTGACTATAATCTTTGTTTTGTTTCTAATCAAGGAATTCAAATTAGGTAAGTATTTCCCAAGGCAGATGCATGAATCTCACTAGTATTTGTATTGACCTCTTAATTGTTCTAAAAACGTGTATTTTGGTACAATTATCATTAACCTGCAAGTGATAACCTTTTACATGTTAAAAGTGGTTGCAGTGCTTGTTATTGTAACCCACTTTCTGCGCAGTTCATTTAGTATGCTGTGTTTTTAACACAAATGTAAACCACTCTGCATTTTCCATTTAAAATGCATAAGGCAAAGTGCATCATAACAGGATGTAACTACGTATTAATCAAATTAGCACAACACTTCAAAGGCCCTGGCTTTTTACTAGGCTACTGTTAGACCACAATTCATGATGGAAAGAAGCAGTGTAATGAAAGGCTTGGCAAGGGAGCTGTTTATTTTCTTTCCAGAAAGATATATTGTGGGTTAATTTTCATGACGGGAAAAAATGCAGAGGAGAAGTAACAGTAAGCATTAAGCTAAAGCACAATAAATGGAATTTAAAATACTACTATGGCTTTGCTATTGACAAATGTAAATGTAGTAATTAGTTGATGACACAACAGAGCTCAAATGACTTATTGTTTAATTATTCAAACTTCATGACTCAAACAAAGAAGAGTCAGATTATTCAACATTCACATTGTGAAACAGGAACTTAGAAGGTTTCTTATCCTTCGTATGTTTAACATATGAACCTTCAGGTAATGCTTTTTCAGTACTGTTTTCTCAATGCTTCCAAGAACATACTGTCTGTTTGCATATAGTTCAGAATATGAAGGCCCTGTGGTGTATTGATTCCTACGCGGAATAGTCATGATGTAGGAAACCCAATCTAAGGTGCTTTCAGCAGGGTACAACAGAGCATAAGCAGTACATAAGGGAACAGTGTCTGTGTTTGCAATGTAAGGAATCACAACGAGATGTGAAAATGATTTTCCTGCTTGCATGTATACTCTAACGTTACATTTTGAGATGAAATTTAAATGGTTAATGCTTAACTTCTGAATTAACTTTTAAATGTATTGATTTGTATTTCTTTCATTAATCCATTTCCATTTTCTTGTTTTTACTTTTAGGCTGCAGGACAGTTTGAAAATTGGTCTGAAAAATGATGGTGAAACTCCTGTTGACTTTGGGTGCAGTGGGACTCCAGGTCTTCCTTAAAGCAGCAGTGACTTCCTTGTCTTCCAGCTCCTGACATTCACTCTTTTGCTACTTATTTATTTATTCATGTGAGCTTTTACGCGTGCAAGCTATTAATGTTGTTTTTTAGATCACTATGTAGTCAGTCACTACTCTTTTCTTTTTATTCCCAGTAGATGAAGGAAATAATGCCCAATCCTCTAGTTTATGTTACGTGAAATATATGATAGATCTTTATGGACC
This sequence comes from Penelope pileata, assembly GCA_013396635.1. Taxonomy (NCBI): domain Eukaryota; kingdom Metazoa; phylum Chordata; class Aves; order Galliformes; family Cracidae; genus Penelope; species Penelope pileata. The sequence continues at coordinate 125,103 of WBMW01005774.1, forward strand.
TATCTCTATTTTCATTATTGAAATGCATTAGCAAAAGCAAAATTTTTATTTTGAAAAAATATATGAACATCTTTGAGAAGCTGAAAATAATTGAAATTTGTCCTATGGAAGCCTGATTTGACGTACTTGATTTGACATGCAGATAGGCTTTTGCTACAGAAAATCACTGAGGAAATGTTACGTATCTTAAGTTATGATGGTAATGCTTGAAAAGGGAAGATTGAAGGTGACAGGCTAAATCTTTAGGAACCTTTCAATTATGTAAGAATGCAGTCAGTGAAAATTCAGAAATGTCTCAGACATTAAAAATATAAAAACCACTATCTCTAAAAGATCATACATCCTTTTAGCTATCTATATTATAGATACTGTATTTATATATGCATTTTATATGAATAATGTAGTAATATTGTAAATCTGTATTAGTTGTCCTTACAAAAGAGATCTGAGCATTACATAACATATATTTCAAATGGTACTGGAACCATCCATTGCTTAAAACACATTTCAAGACATATTTTGACAGATAAGCTTAGTATTTAAATGTCTTTTGCTCTCTGTTAAAAACAGCAGGACTGAATTGGAACTCTAAAGCAATTGGGTTAATATTCATGCTTGAAGTTTTATTTTGCTATTTTTAACCATTGTATCTTCAAGGTTTTTGCTTGTTAGTTGTCACGACCCAATGTCACTTTATTGTGACTCGGTCCTATAATTCTCAGGAGCAGAATTAAGACTCAAAAACGGAGTCAAGTGCCTAAACAAAAGAAATTTTATCAACCAAGGGATGGATTAGCAACGGGGTGGGGGGAGAACAGAAAAAGGAAGGGAAATGGCAAAGTCCTGCACCCCTCCCGCCGCCAGTGTTGAGACATATCCCTATGTTCTTTTAGTCTCTTACATTAGTTTATTTTTATTTCCTCTTTTGAAGAGGGTGAATTGCTGACAAAAATCCCTTATACGCTGGCATGGACAGTTACATTAAAGATAGCTAGTATTGCGGTGAAACTTGCACTTGAAAAGCTGGCATCTAACAGTTGGATACATGCTTAGTACAGTATTCATGTTTAGTTATGACTCTTCCACGTACTGGATAAGACATATTTTCCTTGCAAAATCTCCAATTAACTTCCAGTTTTAGGTTTTGATTTAAATTAACAGACTGAATTAAATACTTTTTCTCTGTTTCATGTCTGCAATAATGTGTTCACAGAAACTACCTTGATAACATTTGAAGGTATGATGTTGTCTTTGTGAATGCCCAGAATGAAATATGGGACTAAATTTTGGCTTTAATCATGCAAACTCTTATAGAAAAGGTTGAATAAAAATTGCCCAGTTAAACAGAGGAATTTAAGATAGGAAGACATATAATATCATTTAGCGGTTTCTTTGTATCATCCTTCATAGCATAATATACCTATATTGTTTTCAGATTGGTTTGAAGTGATTAAAATATTTTCATCATATCATGAGAGTTTTTCATATCAACAGACCTTGAATCTTAAGAATATCTCTTTCTTGTAATTATATGTTTTCTCAATTTTAGCCTTTTACTTTCCTAATATGTCTATTATCAAAACAGGGAGTGGACACTTTTTCCTTTGCATATCATTCAAGACCAGAAGACTAAGTAATACCAACTTGCAGAACATTCTGAAATATGTGTTCAGTATTGCAACTCTAGCAGCTCTGAGAGGAAGAAAAAGCAGCTCTGAGTATCTGGCTTCTTCCTAAAAATTAGGTGAACATTCAGAGAAACAAAATATTTCTGGCAAGGCAAAAGCAATACTGTGATATATAGAAGGAAGTCTAGTGACAGATTCTGAAATGGAAACACAGTTTCTGTGCCTTTCTCAAGGAGAAGAGGCTGTTGTGGTCACTGTTACCAGTAAGAGAGAAGTCATGGCATGGGTCTATTTTAAATTAAAGCTTTTGTGGAAAGAATCTCTCCTGTTCTTTGTCGAGGACATCACATTGTCTGAATTAGGCTCTTTTGTTGAGGAACATTGAAGTTCCCCTCTATGCTACCACAATCAGAGCGGAGTACGATTACTGACATGGTTCAGTGAAAGGGCTGAAGGTGGAGAGGAATCTTAGAGATAACTCCTGCTCTGATAGGCAAGGAATATAATTTTTAAAGATATTTGTCTCTCATATCACTACTTAGGCAGCGCAGGTCAGAAGACTGTAATTACAGCACCCCAGAGAGAACTATATTGTATTAATGGAAGGTAGAAACACTTTTTAAATGAATTAAAAATGGGGAGAAGAATTGTACATATAATCAACAAAGTGCTTTTTAGAGAAAAGACCATCTGGTGGTGAGAAGGATGGTATTGTATTTTACTCATATAGCTCTCCTTTGGAAATACAACCACAGGAACTCTTCCAAAAACAAGAAGCAGATGATGTGGTGAGAGTTCAGATATCTCTCTGAGAAAAGCTCTTGTGTCTAGGAGGAGTTTTCTTTAGATACTTCAGATAAAACAAATCTTACAAACTCTTGAAATTCATTCATCTTGAATCACGTACTCCATTTTGTCAAGGATTTTATAAGCAATTTTAACAATGTTTAAGACTAAAACTTTTTTTTTTTTATATCTGTTTTCAGTTCCTTCTCACTTCAATTCATTTTTCTTGAAATAAAGTAATCTTGGGTGAAGTTCTTCAGCTTTTGCTTATGCATAGACAGAAACTATTCCATGTTTCAGAAATATCTTTTATTTATTCTCTGTATCCACATAGGCTGAAACAAAGCAATTTCATCCTACCTCATATATGATATCCAGAGGAATGAATAGTTAGCTCTGTGAAGAACGAATACATTTGCTTTCTATATTTCTTTCCACATTTTTTCAAAAACAGCTCAGAAAGTTAAGTCATTTCATGAATAAGAGTAGAACTTCAAGGATTTTTTATCATTACTTAGAATACAGGATACGTATGCTGGAAATCGCACTATTTATTTTTACACTACAAACCACTAAAATTCAAGTAGTAGAGATAAGAATAAATAAACTAATTTAATAAAATAAAACCTCATGTGACACTGAAAAGTTTTTATTACCCTAGGCTTGGAATTATCTCAGACTCCAGACAACTGTATTTCAAATATTCTCATGGTTTGTGTATGGAAACAATTTTTTTCAGATTTGTAGCTCTCAGTACAATAAAGCTAAATACAATGTTTATATTTGTAAACATATAAAGGGAGTTATAGTCAAACTACCTTTTTCAATTTTTATTATTTTAAGGATGTTTTCTCAGGGTATACTGAAAAGAATATAGTCAAGATGCAGTTCCATGCATTAACGTATGTTTTTGTGCCAGTATTTCAACACTTCAATCATGTTGGTGTGCTAAACTTTTAAGAAGAGATGCAATCTGAAGCTGTAACATTATCACATTTTGTTAACACACTTAATTGTTACTTCTTTAGCCAACAAACTGGCAGGTGAGATTTTCAATATGTGCTTGCATATAAATGTTCTAACATCTCTTCATGCTAAAATGTCAGAAAGGTACTTTTTTATTAAATGTAAAACTTTTCCTAAGGGAATCATATATCTTTTTGACAAGTCCTTCTGTTTTTATGCATAGTATGAATTTACTGCAGGGATCCATTAAAACAGTATATACAGTTTTTTAGATTTTGGTGAAGAGAGATGGAAAACCTCCTACCACACCCAGCTTGACACTGAGAGTTTCATTGAGTAGAAAGTGTTGTTCCCATAAGTTTTGTGATAGTCGAAAAGCAAAATTTGGATTTACTTGTCTAAATCTGAACATTTATTTATAAAATAATTGGAAGATACAAAGCAGTCATACTAAAGCCATAAAGTTTTGTTGAACATCTCAGTTTTCTTTTGTTAAAAAAATCCAGCCTGTGAAGAAACTTTTCCTTTTCAAATCCTAGTAGCACATTTCAATTCCAGTTTAGAATTTTAAAAATATTATCAGCTAGTCAAATGATAGTATGACATCTAATTGTTAAAAAGCATTCATTTTAGTTTGTCTGTATTTCATGTTTATCTCTTTGTTAGCTTTTTGTCTTCCAGCTAATACATGCTGCCATCCATTTATGGTAGCCAGTTAGAGGCCCTGAAGCTTTATCAATCTGACCTTCATGTTGTCTTTCTCCCCTGAGTTGTGGTACATCAGATACCTGAGACCCATGTAAGGAAAATGCTATTTGTAGCTCTGGGGGACATGGAAAAAAGTTTCCTGTGTTCTTTTTCTTCTGAATGTATTTACCCTTCACAGTTTTTGATGAGGTGCTGGCTAACTTCTTGCTTTCAGTCCAGCGAGAGAAGGAGAGTAGTGATATTATAACTAGAAGCCGTAACTTGAGAGATTTGAAACTCAGTTCTCAGAGCAGAAGACTTAGATAACATTTGGTGTTCATCCAAAATGAAATGAATCGTCTAAACTTTTGAATAGTTTTGTTTGAATTGACTACAAATGTATTGTAGTCAACCAGTTAATATCCTATTTAAGTAAAGTTTATTTAGTAAAAAAAGTAGGTCACTCCAAAAGTAATGCCTCCTATTTATTTCCATGGAAACTGCAACAGACACAAAGAGCACAATAACGTTATTTGAGAGAGCAAATTCTCAGCTACAAAACACTATTTTGCAACATAGTCACCACCATGAGCTATGCATTTTCTTTAACCACAAACTATAGCCTCAATGCCACACATAAAAATCTGTACCAGCGGAAGTGACCACTGTCATTGTCATCACTGCTGAAACACACCACCTACCATCTCACTGTGCTCACATGCACTATTTGCTCTCCATCAATGTTCAGCAAACATTGATGAATGTCAGTGGATGCTATTTTTTCTGCATGGAGGAATTCAGTGACACACCTTTTCTCCATCCACACTTCCATGTCAGACGACATTTGGTCAGAGCGCCCCTCTGCTGCCATCTGTCACATGGCAACAAAATGGGACACAATATTGGTGAGAAGGTTCAATCTCTACTGCCATACCATCAACATCTGCCTCTGACATTGTGGGCCAACAAAATAAAACAGGAAGCATTACTTTCAGAACACTCCTTTTATATACGGCTTTATACCATTAATATTCTTGAACAGAGCTTTCTGCATGCAGGAAGATATAAAGTAACTGAACGGGACATGACTTAAGATGATACATAACTGTTTCCTTAGATCCAAAAATGTGTTTATTGATTTTTTTTTCACCATGGTCAGAATAATACAAACATTTGTCAGCTTCATCCTTTAGCACTCAGTCTGTGCAGAACTATTAAAAATCACCCTTACAGATTGCACCACAAATAAAATCTTGCTGCAGTATACATCATTCCATCCCTTCATCACATATACAAAGAAATAAAATCTTCACAGACCAGTGTTGGCAGTGTTCAGGTACTGTAGTTGCTACTGGTAGCAATAAGATGATAATACCTTCAGGATGAATTATGTATTAATTGTTTCAGTGAAAAAAAAATGGAGATGAACTTTATTTATGACTGGGTTTCTCTAAAAGGGTTACAAAGGTTGCACTTTTATTGTGCACACCAGGTTTTCAAATCAATATTTATACATTTTCTCAAATGCTAATGCAACCCTATCCATTTGTTAAAATAAACAATAAAACCTGACCTATTTACAGTGCTGTATGTTATACTAGTTACTTTATAAAACTCACTGTAGAGAAGTAACACTATGCATTCAGCAACATAATTTATCAAATATGCTATTTGAAAATTAAAGGCTATTTTCTGTGTTCCTTTCACAGATTTAATTCTCTGAAGCAATGTGGAGGTCTGTATGACAAGGGGTTACGGGACTCTAAGGGATAATTGTTGTCCACACAAATTTGGAAACTTACTGGAAACTTGAAAATACACAGTTAAGTTCGAGGATAAGGCCAGATTCTCTACTAATGTTAGAAAAACTAGCCATTTTGAATTCCAATTTACACCTTCTGAAGATGTAATTAATGCCTGTGAAAATATATCTCAAATCTAAATTGCTAGATTTGTTAATACTCTTCTCATCACTCCTCAACTTTGACCCTGTGGAATCCTTGTCTACTGAAAGGAGTGGGTATTTTAGCCTACATGGCTTGTTCCTCTTTAAATCTTTTCTTCTATCTTCTTTTTAAATCCAGGATGCTGACAACTGCACCAAGTGTCAGCTGAGTGAGTAGCCCTAATTTATCTTATTAGAATCTGAGACCCGACCACCAACCTCATTTCACCTCAGACCTTTTCCTCACATTTATTAAAAATGACTTATGTCTGTCTCAGACAATATGCATGGAAAAAATATGTTAAGTGTGAAAATGTGATGGAACCTATATTCAGTACACTGATAACACAGCTTTTGTCATCTCATAATATTAACAATTATTTTTATGTATATAATAAAAAAATACTTAAATTGTAAGTAAGAATGAACTTTAAGTAGATATATAGGGGAATTTCATTTTGTACGATGTGAAAATCTGCATGCATATAATGGTGAGATTAACTGATTCTTCTTTTATGCTTTGGTACAAAATAAAAGCAGTTGCACTGACCACAACTTTAAGTGGATTTTGGTCGATATATTTGAAATATTAGACTCAAAGCTTGAAAATTAACTTCCAGGATGAGAGAATACTTTGGAATTATGTACATATGTCTATCATCGGACATATATTTAATATGTCCTTAAAGGAAGCTTAAATACTTAAAATACTTTAAAAAATCAACTGCAGTTGGGCTTTTTTTTTTTTTTTTGTCTGTCAGAAAAGTATATTGAGTCATACTCTTCTATTTGTTGAAGTTAGTGGGAGTCTCTCTTCAACATGGACTATTGACCTATATCCTGCAAGGGTTTTCTCTAAAGGAGATAAAAGTGACAAATGAAACATACTGGCAAAAAATCCATAAGCAGAGGTTTAGAGTCAAAAGACATCATTAATATTGCCAAGACTGTTTCATCCTACCTAAATTTTGTTGCAGCAAGTTAACCTAAATAAGTTCTCCAGCTTTCTTCTGTGGTCACCATAGAATTCAGTACGTCTGGGCAAAGGTACATCTTTCATAACATCAGTGTCAAAGGTAGATGGGATAGATTGCTCTTTGGATACTTGAGTCTCCCCATTGACTATCAAAAAGAACAAACAGCAGTTTTCTATTGGTTATATTAGCTTAAGAAAGCTGAAATCAGGTGCTAAATCCAGCCCTGACCATGATGCCTTGATTACTATAAACCCTGGATCTTCACACAGCTGTTTTTCCAATATGTAGAATTATTCTTTACTGAAGGAGCATTAACCAGTAGCTTGTAGTTGAACTAAATATGGCTTTTCAAACATACAATATTTCCATTATAAAACTCCAGGCTTAGAAATTAAGACTTGACTGATCTCATCTGAAGTCCAGGTACTGCTCTTAGGCAGATGCACAGAGCTCCCTGCAAGCCCAGAAGAGGCTGCTTGCTCCACGAGTGACACAAGCTCCCAGTCTTGCAGCAACACAGTTGTTTATTGACTAAACTTGTACCAGGTCTGCATGGGCAGATGCAAGATAGGACTAATGGTGAAGGAGAAGATGTTTGAAGATACTGAACATCTTCATTCCATTGACAAATGATAGCCACTGTTAGGTATTTAGTGAAAACCATACAGTTTTGATGTGTACATGGGCACAATTTCTATTGTAAGTGAACAAAATATTATCTACTTGCTTTTGCTTCCTGGATACTGTTCTTAAGGAATGTCCACTTTCCTCAGACATAACTATTTTGTTGCTGATATTTGAGGAATATAAATAACAAAAAGAAGTTTTAAGAGTCCCTTTAATTCTCATTTGTCTTGTTGTATTTACCTTTTTTTTTACAAGATAGCATTGAAACTTCTGGCTAAAGTTAAATTTAAAGATGCATTTAAGATTAGTTTTAGGTAAGTGAAGTGCTTAATTTATTTGAGCTGATTGGAGATAAAAATCACTTCAATATCACTTAGTATGCACTCTAAACACTTGATGGGCAGAAGGAGATACAAGTGCTCCCTCAGTACAGCAAGATGAGGCTGGATGCTCTCTGATACTGCTGTCCCACATGCTTCAGTTGACAAGATCCTTGAATTGTCTGTTCTATTAGCGGAGTACTCACACTTATCATTGCAGGAGCTGTTACTCTTACTTTGTCCCATATCATGTTTAAGGAGACTGCTTAAAATGTTTTCTTCCCTCCTCAATTTAAATGTGGAATTAAACATGGCTATTTGTATTTGCGACTGACATAGAGGAAATGGAGAAAGAAAAAATGTCCTGTAATGTTTGCTACAGGAACATTTTTGTGATGTGCTACACAGTAACAAAACCATCAAGTTTTATATAGTTATGTGCACCATCAAAATTTGGAACAAATCATTTATTTACACACGAAAACACTCCAAAAATCAATACACGTGACGACTGGAGGAAAAGAATTACAAGGGTATGCACCAGGCTTTACATTTCTGGTGACAAGGATTTTTTAGCTATAGAACATTGATTTTTACCTAACTAGCTATGAAATATTTAATAACATCATTCTCAGATATTCTTCTAACAAACAACTAAACAAGGGTAGATGAGAGGATAGGGCAGTCTACAGTTTTCAGAACTTTCTATTCTACTTACAGTCCTTACTGGTCTATTCCAGCCATCTGAATTAACTCAGAAATACAAATGGGTCTAGGCAAATGAAATTAAGAAAAAAACAATCTCAGAAATGAAATACTTTGTCTCTTACTTCTCTTGTAAAAACCATTTTAAAATGTGCTTGCCTGAGATACTATTTAGCCATCTGAAATACTTTGTTATCAGTGTAATTATTCAAAACTAAGCAAGTAAATCATTCTAACTTTAAAGAGTTCATTATTTTTATTTTCTCTGATTGTTTTTCTGATAATTTTGACTGTAAGAATAGCTTGAGTTTGTTCTTTATTCAGCATTCCAAACCTTAAGTTTTGTCTATCTTTTTAATTATTATTTATTTTCCTTGTCTTTCTCTTTCTTCTCCTCTATCTTTTTTTTTAACTTCTTTTAAAAAAATTCTTGAACAGTTTTGTCACTGATAAAATGGAAAGTCTTTGTTTCCTGAAAAGCGAGAAGAGTCAGAATAATGCAAAATTAAAGGTGAGAAAGATCATCAAATTTCTGTAAAAAAATGAAAATCTCAGAAATTTAAAATTTTGGAGAAGATATCTATTTTTTGAATATCACACTCATTTCTCTCTTCAGTTTTTGGACAAGTTATTGTGGACATCTATTATCTAGAAAAAATATCCCTCATCAGTTATATTAAGTGCATGAATTGAATCATATTGTTTACACAGATAAATGCAAAGATGGTACCTGTACCTGAAAACAGAAAATAGAAAATAATTTACTACATTAGCATGGGCCATATTTTAGATCTCGAAACAAGCTGTTGTTAAGATTCATCCCATTTCCCTCTACTACAAATGTGAAAGGCCATGCAATCTGCTCTATGCAGAGACGACAAAGTGCATGATGCCAAGCACAGGTGGGTTTTACGCTAGAGAAAAGCAGAAGAGAGCTGACACTTGGCCCCATATGCTGCCCCTCAGTGCCTTACATCTGCCCATGGTACTGAGATGCCAGTGGGTGCACGGCTGCAGCTGTGCCCACTCTGAGCTCCCTCAGTGTGGTTCAAGGGATGAAAAGGTCATGTTGACCTAACACTCAATATATAGCCATGTGAAATCCCCCAGCTTTGGAAAGGGAGCACATTATCCAGGATGTCTGACTGTAGCTATTCCCCATTTGCCTCTCCACCATCTTCTGCAGCGGACTGCTAACCTGTGCAGTGGCACAGAAGAGCAGGTGGCAGCCATCTAATGCCTTGCTCTAAAGCCACATGGATGCATTTCTCCTGCATGCAGACACCCTAGGGTCTTCTGTCTTTAACGCAGGCCCATCTGCTCCTCTCCACCACACATGCTGGAAAGAATGCTAGTGCTTAAAGAAATGGGCAGTCAAACACATGACGCACATACCTGGGACCAAAACATCAGCTAACATAAACCATTTGAAGCTAACAGGACTGTGCTCTTTAGCAACAGTTTTAGGATCTGTCCTAGATTGTGAATATGGTCTTAAACTATGCTAGCAATGGAGGGATTTTACTGAATTATTTAATTCATGCTTTTATGATTTTCTTGGAGACGCATTGTATATGCAAGTGCTGTGCTGTACCACTGAACTCGCTGTACTCTCTCTGAGCTTTCATTTTCCTGCTCAATCTACTTTTCTCTCTGTACATGACTAATCCAAAACTGACTAATGAAATGAGGTGAAATCTGCCAGGTACTCTCCAAATATAGTACTGTTAATATAAAGTACTGCACTTTAGCTAATGTATTACAGTGCTCCTTTGCTTTAGATCTGTTTAGGCTTAAATAATTCAAGATGGAAAACGAAGACTAGTATTTAAGTTAGCTCCTCTAGCCTTCAAGGTCATGATCCTGCACTGGTGAAGTTGAACACCGATTTTAGCTGGCAATGGGTGTGGTCTCCAGAAAATAAGCTCCTTGTGAAGACTTCATCCCCTGAACTTGTCTTCAAGATGTCCAATGTACAGATGTGCAGAAAGAATTGAATGCTCTTCATCACACGTGAAAAGGCAAAAGACAATGTGTGTGTTTGTGCACAAAGGTGAATGTGCCAAATTTAAAATAATTTCATTAGACAGAAATGAGATCTGCCTATATTCTTGCCTTTCTAGTAATGCTAAGCTAAGCCAATGACACTCCTCTTGAAGTTCTGAAGGTCACAAATCCAACCTTGTTATCATCCATTATCCAGAAGAAAATGTAAAACTAGAATAATAGGAAACTTACTGAGTTTCTTGTTGGTATCTATTTTGATTAATATTTTTCCATTCCTTTCATCTAGGCATTTATTGCATGCGAGTTTATCTTTTTTCTTTCTTTCTTCTTTTTCCATTGGAGGAATAATTGCAGTACTTTTCAAATCTCCTAGGAAATTTTTCAGCTATGTAAAGTTATAACAAGATGTGACATCCAGTCCTAGCTAATCAGTGTTCAACACAGACCCACTACTGCAGTGCAGGGGGTGGCACTTTCAATTTGCCCGTGACACTGACCAGGTTTTTAAGGAACAGTGAGTGAAGGGAGAAAATAGCATAAAAATGCTTAAATTTTTATAGAAAAGGTATAACTTTGTAAGAAAGCACTATCATAAATTCCAAAAAAGTGTATCTTAATGATACACTTAGAGTAAATCATTTGCCTTGAGAGACAGGAGGTCTCTGGTGACCTGTATGGCAGCCACAAGAGACTACCAGACTAGCTACTTTCAGCTAAATGTACTCTCATATTAATATTTTAAAATGCCATAATGCCTCTCTGAAAACCTCAGAGGACAGATACATCAATTTGCGAGGTCTTCACTCCAGGAAATAGAAACAGGGATAATCTGCCATTAAAAGAAATAGTTCATTATGCCTGCTTCTTGGGAGCACATAAACTATGTCCCTCACATACTTATGTTGCAAATCCTCACTTTAATGTGAAGGGAAACACCATGCCCCAGAGCTTTATTGTCCCACTGTTTATTAGTACAAAAAGGTTTGTTGTGGTATGAAATCTTAAGCTTGTTGCAGTAATCAATCAGCTTCAAAGAGTCTCTTCCCTGAGCCAGAATCATTACAAATAAATCAATTAAACATAAAGTTTCTATTTTCAGGAGGATCATGATACAGAAAACCAGAAGTGCATCATAATTAGAGAAAGAGATTTTACTAGATCGAGGCTTCAAATATAAGACCCCTTTTCTTTTTTTGTTTTCTCTTTTTGTTTTCTCTTTTTGTTTTCTCTTCTTCTTTTCTTTTCTTTTCTTTTCTTTTCTTTTCTTTTCTTTTCTTTTCTTTTCTTTTCTTTTCTTTTCTTTTCTTTTCTTTTCTTTTCTTTTCTTTTCTTTTTCTTGTGAAGTGTGAGAGATTTATTTTTTACTCAAGATAAATCCAGAATATTTATCTTCTAAATGCTCATTTCAACATGAGAAAATTATATGTTTATGAGAATAATAAAGACTACTACTTAAAACTTTTCTAGCTATTGAAAGGAGTAATAAATTAATTTGCACCTTTATGGTCATTAAGGACACAAAATCAGGGAGAACCAGACTCACAAGCATTGCAAAATGGCATGCGTGAAATCAATTTTTGTTTTATTAGTTCAACTGCCAAAGGAGGTACCAGATATTAGGACATATACGGAAATTTTTTGTTGAGAATTTCTGCCTTTGTTTAAATCAATTCCTGAGATTTCCCATAAAATTAAACAAATGTCAAGAACAGAATTATTCTATTCTATTCTATTCTATTCTATTCTATTCTATTCTATTCTATTCTATTCTATTCACCATCTTAATATCTTCACTCTTTTTCAATGGATAAACTGGCTAAACACTGTTACGTTTGTATAGCTGGATATTAACTTATTTTCTGGGAGAGAAATGGATGCATGGCTTTATGAAAAACACATAAGCATCTCTTATGTTTATTTTGTCAATGACGCGTCAAAGAAGGCATCTTTTTGTCTTGATATGAGTGATGATGCTATGCTGAGATCTGTGTTAACATCAAGTTTCAGATATATAAGATCATATATTGAGAGCTTATTGGAATTATAAGTGTCAGCGTTGTGGGGAAAAAAAGTGTGGTTTTAAGTGAAATAAAGCCTTTAAACCTCTACTTCTGCTGTACAGGTTGGAAATTATATTGCAGAGGAGACATTGAAATACAGAAGACAACAAATGGTTTTCAAAGCAAGCGCTCACCTGGATAATTACAGCCAGTTGCTCTTTCCGACACATAGCTGTACTGTGGGTGAAGCAGGCACATATATGGCTGCTGACCATAGTCTTTTTTTTCTGTGTACACAACCTAAGATTTTCTAGGTAGAGCCTCAGGTCTGATTAATAAAAGCAATGAGGACTTGCAGAACAGAACAGAGCTCCAAGAACGAGGCCGAAGGCTTTCTGAACAAAGTGGGCAAACAAATAGACTATTTTTGTCTGATTTCTGGTGCAGATGAATCTCAACTTTGACAATTTTCTCCATGAACAAAATCAAAAGGCATCTTTTGTTTTGGATCAGCTCAAAAAAAAATTGGCATGTTTATTTACTGAACTGGTGCCAAAAATTTTGTTCCAAGAAAATAACCATCTACATTTTTGTCTAAGCACAAAGTGTCGAGGAAACGGCAGCCTGAGCTTGCAGGCTAAGTTTCTTGAAAAGTTAAATCTTCCATTACAAAAAGAAATTTTTTCCTGAACAATGTTGTATTTCAGCTCATGTCTCTGCTGGAACATCATAGGAGAGAACATTGAACTTGATGGCAAAAAGGACAAACTGATTCAACTGCAGCATCTATTCATCACACTTAACAGGAATGATTGATTTTCAACAATAATTCCTTCCAAACACCATTTTTAAGCCTACATAAATCTGATTCATCCTTTAGTTGTGTTCACTTCTCTCCATTGGCTATAGAGATCAGAATGAGTAGGTTTTTCAGTCTAACTTCTCAGTTCCTAGTGTTCTGTGAACTGAATTGAGACTGGAGAAACAGATCCTGTAGTTCTTCATTTTTCACATTGTCTCCAGTCAGGTACTGATCTCCAGCTCAATATAATAAAATAAAGACTTAGGTCATCAGTCTGGTAGGGCACAGAGCATAATATCCATTCAAATTCAGTTTGTGGCATTCTTACAGTTTTATCTTATCCACACATTTTTCAGAGAGAGGACAGCTGATCCACTTTAATTATATATTTAATTTATGTGAGCTATAATCTTGTAAATATATGCTATTGTCTTTATGGAAAAAATTCCTTTATGGAAAGCAAAAAAAAATATTTATCTTCTCCTTAATTTATGATGGAGAATTATCAGAAAAAATCAGTATGTTTTTAGTGATGGAGATCATCATTGCTGTAGAATTCAGTATTGCTGTTATGGAGAACCACAGCAGTGTAACCTACTGATATTGGGCAGTCTCCTGGAGAGGAGCATTTTCATGGGACAGTAAATAATGTCTGAGTAGATGAATTCATATATCCAGCAGAATCGCTGCTATGGAGGTTTGCTTTCATGCGCTGATATCCTACATGTTGGAACAAGATCTCCAGAGTGTCTGGGAAACATCCATCATAGATATTCTCAAGGCAGACAAGACAAAGCCATAAGTAATCTGGTCTGAATTCAGTGCTGAACCTGCATTTGGCAGGAAGTGGGACCTCTCAAGGTCGCTTCCAGCCAGAAAGTTTCAATAATTTGAGAGTTCTAGCACCTGTCCAAAATAAAACCCACAATGACATCCTGAAATCCTACACAAAATATGTATCCGAATTTCTTCTCTTTTAGACTTCTGCTTCACTGTTCTTCACAAGAGAGGGCAGCTTACTGTGAATAAAAGCCAATTATGGATTAGCACAATCAATCAATCAATTAATTAATCAGGTCTGCAGTGATGAAGAGCAGAAACAAAGAAAGATGAGGCAATGTTTGTGCAAAACGTATGTATCATGTAAAGACAAAAAAATATTTAATCTTCTTAAAGCCACCACCATTTATCAGTTTATCTAGTCATATATCCATGATTGCAATGCTTCTAAAATGACATTGCTGTAAATAGCTGGCCCCAGAGGGCTTTCTATGCTAGTGACATCAAAGAATTAATCTGCAGTGATACGAAATTAAGGTTTTGTTCCAAGGCAAAAGGAGAATAAGAGGACATATTGGTAAATCTGTGCAAAAAGAACCAGCATCAGTAAAACTATATCCCCTTTTGAAAAACAAAACCAGCTAAAACCCTTCAGTAATATCCACTGGTTTCTTGATACATAATACACTGTGCATATGGCGAAATGTCAAAGTGCTCTTCCAGACCCACAAAAGAAACAAAGGTACAGAAAAACCGTTTAATATAACGCTAATACTTCCAGAGGGGTGGCACTAATTCTGTCACTCTATTCAGAGAAAAGTATGAAGCATTCAGCTACTTTTTCTTTTGAGTTACCAGATGGCCCTTCTAAGAGAGAAAAAATATCCTCTATGAATTGATAGTGTACTCACTCTATTTGCTTACCTCTTTAAGATAAGGTTGCCTCAGAACCTCTAATTGTTATAAAACACCTGCTCTGATAATAAACAAAACAAGTTAGGGACAGAAAGAAAATAGTCTTGTGATCATGTTAGAAGGCTTGTTGAACATGCTTTATCTGAAAGCTTGAAAGGCTTCCACAGATGTATCAGCTTTGGAATGTTGGATCTTCTGACCCCATCACTACAAAAAATCATCTCTATGAAACTGAGTGATAATAGAGTATTTTATTAACAAATAGAACATACCACTTACAATTCAGTGCCAGGTATTTTATTTATTATCAGCAAACATTTTTTTCTGCACCTAAAGACTGTACTTAACCATCATTTTACCTATGGAGTGTAGCATGCTTACAATATGGGAATCTCTATTTCCAGCTGTCTAAAGCATATACCTTGTTCACGTGCCTATGAACTAAGATCTATACTTCTAAAACAAACGCTTATCATTAAATCATCATTAAATTATGATTTTGACAGTGCTGACGAAGTGTTGCTAATCTTCCTAGAGCACTCTGAGAACTACCTAGTAGATTAGTGTTAATTTAGACAAATTTAAAGTGGACATTATTGCCTTCATTAATTGTCCTGTAAAAGCCTTCATATTTTGATGTCTTCAGATCCTGAGGATATGACTTTCTGCTAAGTATACTTCAAACAAACATGACTTAACTCTGAATCATTGACTAGTAGAACACAGATTAAATACTATTTTTTCTCCTTCGGGTTTTGCCTGTGAAGGTAAGTGTCTCTCCAACTGCTGCATGCATTTTACCACTTTTGATGGTATGGACTTCAAGTGTGCTACAGTCAGGGGAAAACCCTCCGTTGATTTCTGAAGCTTTTAAACCTACCTTAAACAGTTTATAAGTAAAACAAAACATAGAAATGCACAGAAATTGCGGAAAAATATTTTCATAAGCACTGTTCCTGGGATATTCTTCCTGTCATTTTTGTAGTTCAGTCTTGTATCTCAATATTTTACTCCATGCCAGTGAGCCTTTCATTTCACCAACAGATATTTCAAGACATTTCTGCCAAGAGGAGCTGGGGCACTTGTTACAGGCATTTGTTACAGTGCTTCAGGTACTCCAATACCTCAATTTGCTGCACTTAAGTCAAGGAATGCTGGCTGGTAACTGTTGATCAATTATCTTGAATTCTGGTTAACTTAACAAAAGCTAAGCACATAAAAATTTCTGTCATATTCAGAATACAAAAGCAAACATTTTTCTTAAAGAATTACATAATGTAAAGGGAAATTGTTCATAACTTGCAAAAAGATTACATCAGAAGGTCCTTTATTCTGTCAGTCATCTGACTTGCTGTTTTCTTTCTTGTCATGGTTCTTCTGTCTTAGCAAAATATCTTAGAAGAGCGTTGTAGCACTAACATCCAGAACTTCTTTTCGTACTTTCTAAATCTAAGACCTCTTTAGTCTTTCTCTCTGAATCTTCTTCTGAATTCATGCTTTTATTTGCTCTTAATTATAAAGGTTGTTTCCTTTACGTATATATGCAGATGCCTCTCATTGTCTTTTTTCTCCCCCACTTTTGCACTTAATCTATTAGTAAACAATTCTGTATTTAAGCAGTGTAAAACTCAACCCACTATCAATTTTACATTCTTCAGTTTAGCACGTCTGTCGCTATACATACAGCAACATATATATACATATACCTGTTACAATAATCTACATACTAAAATGATGCATGATTCAAACCTCTAGACAGGCTAATTCAATGTTGTTTATTGTTTGCTATTGACTGAGACAATAATTGTTGGCAGATGAATGCTTTGAGGTGACAAGTGAATTGGCATGGCCAATGCACAAACTATTTTCAGAGACGTTGTGATAACCACCTTTATGCTACTACAACCTGAAGATGCATTAAGGACATGCATGAGGGATGCATTTAGTATAGCTAAATCATATTATTTTAATACTGTAATCCACTTAGATATTTTAATAGTATGTTACTAATACCTTAATACAGGCAGACTCTTCAGGTGTAGCCACCAAAATACAGCGACTTCTTATCTAAGAACTTAGTTAGAAAGTTTACTTCTTTAGACATTATCTGGAGTAAATAGATTCACAGTTGGAATCATATCGTTATGGAATAAAAGATTCTTAGTGTTTGTAGGAATATCAACATTTGGTGCACAATACAAAAAGGAGAAGTTGTATCGTTTAGCACTGTATTGTGCACTGCCCTGACAGCCATTGGAAAAAATAATAGAGATGTTTCTAAAAAAGCTTGTGGCAAGGGGCCAAATGTCATGCAGCTGGACCTACCATTTAACCCAGTGAAGTTCTGTATGAACTTCAGCACAGGGTATGACTGTCTGTTTATTGCATATTCATTTTAATAATCTGGTTGACCTTGTACTACTTAATGTTTGAATACAATCTGTTTGACTCCCTGAAAAGCTTGATACAGACACATTATGAACTTTGGTAGTATTTGGTACTGTCTTCAGTATGGTCTTATTCTTCAATGTTCATGAATTATGTAGACCACTACATACTCATGCCAGGAAAATCTTTCTAGCACCGCATACAATTGTGTATTTTGTATATGTATTGATGTATGTTATTGTGATACTCTCAGAAATATTTCAGAGAAGTACTAGAATGTTAATAGGACTATTTTTGTTTGTCTCCATCTGTAATCTCAATTGAAGTAGTTATTATGAATGCAGCTGTGCAGAGATTGAGAGGAAGTTGTAGTCTTTACCTCTCTAGAAATGCTAATATATGTTTTCCAGGCTTTGAGCAGACAACTTCTGCATCTGGCTGAAATGGTAATCCCTTGAAGAGATGTGCCCCTAAGCAAAATATTGTGGAAAGTTCATTGGAAAACTTATGAACTCACCTACATAAATGAAGGGTTTTGTAGACATAAAATCATATATAAAATGTAAAAACCTTAAATATGCATATTGTCAATCATAATTTATACACAACTAAATAGATTGAATACCTGCAGTTACAATTTTTTTCTTTGTGTGATGACAGCACTTGAATACTTATTATTTCATGGAGCATTGGATACACAGTCCTACAGTCCTGCCGTTAAGGTTTCCCATAACACATTTGCAATTTTTTGGTCACTAAGTAGTTTTTCTTCAGTTCAAAACACTGGGAAGTTTCACCATGTCTCTCAATATCTGTAAGTAGTGTTTTCTAAGCTGAAGTGATTTTATTTGTTTTCAATGTAACACTTCATGAATAGGTGACAGCACCCAGCTGGCAATCCAACACTGGTCATTAGCCATTTTTACATGTATCTTTACATTCGTAGAGTAACACAACCGACTGTCAGTACTGACTCACAGGATTGCCTCTTTCCTCTCTCCTAAGCTTTAAAATTTCAGAAAATCACTAATGAAACATTTTCCTTCATTCTTTCATACCTGTCATATTACATTAAGATCACTTATTAAAGGCAGCCATGCACCAGTGAAAATCAAAGCAGTACCAAGACTGGTTGAGAAGGCTATCAATCTTTTAGAAGAGCCAGGCTGACCAGTCTGAGTGAAAGTCAATACGTGCATCAAATTATTTTATGATTTCACACATAAAAATTGTGTGTATTTGTAAACAGAGACAGTTACATGCTCTAGCAAATATTTTTGTATTCAGGCCATTGAAAGAAGGAACATTTTAAGAAAGAAATGCAGTTGTTCCAACAGAAATCTGTTAGAACATTACAAATTTGATCTTTAAACGTGGTTTATTGTTTGTAAAACGTATAAGCATATCATAGGTACTCAGTACACCTCCTAGCAATTATTAAATTTTATCTCATGCAACTAAGAATATCAAAAAGCAGCTATAGTCTGTAAAGTACTGCACACCTCAAGTAGGGGAAAATACGTTTATATTTTATTTAGTCATTTAAGATAATGATGAAAAGTTATTTCATATAGTGTCTTTGGAAAAAAGATAGATGAAAGTTACTTTGTCACCTCTGATGATCATTCTTAAATGTTCTTTTCTGTCTTTTACACCAAACAATGTTTCATTTTAGAGGAACATAAAAATATATTTACAAGCTAGATACAGACTTCTATTAGCAATTCTCCTGAATCCAGTTTAAATGAGTGTTCCCTCTCAGTCCTGACGCTTTGTACTTTTACAACTGGACTTCTCCCAGGGGCCTTTTACCACATGGCAATGATGGAAGGCACCTATTTCTGGAAACAAAATAAGATTATTTTAGCATGGACAAAGAAAGTGGCGTTATTTCTAGAAATATTCTGTATCTCTTATTTCTTCTTTACAGAATTTCACCTTGATTTTTGATCTGGCTTTCATGCTGCATTTTTAATGAAATTACATACAATTTCTTCATTTCTTTTTCAGTGGTAGAAGCAATTGTTCATTATAACTAAAATTTATGCTTCCACTGAATAAACAATTTTACTCTAATGCCTAGTACCACAGCAAACAGGGATAATTACTCCTTTTCCGTTCTCCAGCAGTCAGGTGATTTTCTGTTTTTCAGCTTTTTGACCTTATGGGTCTCTTTATCCTCTCTCTAAGGTATCCTGGATCTTCTTTCCTCAATGGGAGAGCCAGAAGAGGAAAAAATCTTTACTCTCTGGCAGAGTTTTGTCAGACTCCTTGCACAGATTCTTTTTGCTTTCCTGGTGATACTCCTTCTTTCATTCTTTTTCTTTCCCCAGCAGTGCTTCTCTTCATGTGTGTAAGTGCAGCTTTTCTTGCCCTTCTTCATCAACCAATTTCAAGGAAGCAACCTTGCTAACAAAGAGAATTCTACAATAGCGGCCAGAGTATGTCACTGAGTGAAAATTATTAGCCTCTGACATAGAAGAGGTCAGCCTAATTGATCTATTAGTCTTCCCAGACTTAAACTTTATAAGCTTTATGATTTTAGTAATAATTATAAATAAACCTCAATTACAATGTTTCATGCTATTCCTGAGTATTTGTGTGTATTAATTAATTAATTTAAATGAGGTCTATTATATGGATTCAAAATAAATTGTTACACCTTTTTTTGGACCCCCATCTACAACTCCAATAGGACAAGAAAGATTTGTACTATAATCACCTGCAAATAATGTGAATAAGGAAAGCTGTATACTGGGCTAAGTTAGGGAAAGTGTAGGTAGCAGACTAAACGACAGTGTTGTCCTGCTTTATTCAGTACTGATAGGGCCATGCCTGGAATATGGTGCCCAGTTTTGGGTCTCCCAGATTAAGAGTTTTGGGAAAATGGGTGGAATCCAGTGGAGGGCTCCCAATACGCCGAAGGGTCTATAATCTTAGCCTGGTAGGCAGATATACTTGTTTAATATGGCAAGGAGAATGCTGAGAGGAAAGTGTTACCCAAAGGTTTCTACTGACAAAACCAAGCTTTTCTTGTAGCGGTAGAGAGTAAGAACAAAAGGCAGCAGGGCCTTTTGCACTAAGAACTTCACCTAGGGATGCAACGAAGTTGTTATCTGGATGATTTTTGAGTTCAGCTAGAGAAAAATATGACTAACCTGAACTATCATTAAGAGCAATCTTGCTCTACATCGGGACGTTGGACTTTCAGAGGTTATTTCCAGACAGTGTTTACTTGACTCCAGGATACCTGCATTGAAAATCTGAGAAACCGCTGGAAATCCACAGTGCTATAAATATCACTCCACTCCATCATAAATACTGGAATCAAGTATCAGGGACTAAAGCAGTACTGGTCTAAACTGGTCCTGTGTATCAAGCTCTGTGGGAGTATGCACAAACGATTAAGGGGTCTAGAGTCCAATTAGATACTGGTAAATCTGTACCTAAAGTTTTGATGTTCCAAGGAAACTGAATAGCAAGTCTTAGCAAATTATCATTCCTTCTTTAGCAACTCAGAAACTCTGAGTTGTTCACTACAATATGTAAGAGTATAGGTAAAGTATATCTTTCTCATGTAAAAACATTTTTAATTACAAAGCTGCTTTATTTTCCAAATGAATCGTAATTCATTTACAGCATTTGGAAGATTCCAGGTCTCAAAAATTGGAAGCTAATTTTCTCATTGGTACAAGTTTAGATTTCAGTCCCTAGTCACTAAAATTTACATGTGTGAGGCATTTTCAGAGAATAACACAGAATTCTTCTTATTTGTGATCGTCTGTAGAATCAAGCCCTAATGGATACGGATAGGTAGGAGCAAAAGAAGATACAAAATTTTAGCTTCTATGATGTCAACCTTTTACCATGATTCAGCATACAAAGAATACTACACAAAGCAACTGCAAATAGGAAAATGTGTCAATGTGTAGTAAGATTTCTGTGTCAAAACAACATCAAAACATTCAAAGAAGGCATTTGTGATGTCAATGAAAGAACTACAATGCTACTAATTCACATTACTTCTATTTTTCTTGCTTAATTGTTTATATGCTTTAAAGGAACACAGCTTTCTCAACAGATGTTGCTACCTTGGAACAGTTTAATACCAACTACTAAAATAACCTCCTACTGCCCCCTAAAATGCCAAGTACATGTAATATACATATTATATTTAAAAATGAAATTTAAGCCTGTGAAATGTTATGTGTTACTTCTCATGTCACCTTCCAAAAACCATAGGATCACAGGAAAGCAGGTCCTTTGAAACAAAAACTCTGGAGGAAGGTTTGTTGTATTTTGAGTCACAACTCACAGACCGCAGGAAGAGCCTCGAGAGACGATCAGAGTTAAAAGAGAAAAAGTAAAAATTTTATTGTAAGCTAAGACAAATTTATTTTCTTCAGTCTTGGAATCAGATTGAATAGTTTCTGAACATACCCAAATGTTATACATTTATTGCAATTAGCATCATTTCATTTTTACTCTACTTTCATAGCAGATGTAAAAGCAGTGAAGGTTTAAATCATAATCTGACATAATTGAAGACAGTACAAGAATTTCTGGCCTTTTAGAGCAGCAATCTTGTTCAAGGCAAGGATCTGTCAGAAAATTGGTATGCTGAAGGTCTGCAGTATTCGTGAAATTGATTTACACTATTAATCTTTTATTTTTAAGTTAAGTAAAATTAAGGATAACGATGATGACGATATCCTACATGTTAGATAAGGAATGTTTTCCAGTGATTTGGGTGGAGTTGACTTAACCAAAGAAATCCTAATATACACTAATTCTGAATGCTTCAGCCATTTTGTTATGTCTAATTATACTAGTAATATACTGGGCCAATAAATTAGTAATGGTTAACACTTTTCCAAATGTATTACATACCTTCCACTTAGTAAGCAGCAACTCAAACTGACTATAGAAACTGAAAACTTTAATTCCCAGCTGCCATCAGAAATAAAAATGTTCTTCTTCCCTCCAAATATAGGCATTATTTTCATTTCATGCTTACTATATCCAGTACAGATGAGAAAAAATATCCTATTTGATGGTAGCTTTGCTAATAGCTTTTTGTTGATTATATTCTGCCTATCTGTCTCATCAACAGTTTTAGCTGGGTGGTTTTTGTCCATGTTGGCTGTCTTAAATGCCAGTGACTTCTCCAGACAATTCTTCATCTTTCTTCCCATCGTTCAGACACACACAAAAGCAAAAAGCTGAGAGAATAAATGATCTTGTACCATATTCTGAAGGTCAACAGATACAGGATTTGTAAGCCCAGTTGAGAAAAAAAATCTGAAGTCAAGAGCTTTGGTAAAGTGTGCAACAGCACTTTAAATTGAACTTTGGCTCTATTTTAGTGTATATAGAATGGATTCTGTTAAACTACAGATTTCTGGAAGAGAATGCTTTTTTTCCCATAAGCGGCAGTATTAAGAGCCTTGAACTCATATTCATTCTTTCAGCAGTGCTGTCAGAACCTTTTCAAACTGGAACCCAAATGTTTTGGAAAGGCTGTGGCTTCCAGGGGTTACCATTTGGGCATTTTAGAAAATAGTTAAAAAACTCAAAGATATTTAAGACATGTTCATTTCAGCCACAACTCCACATTTTTTATCTCTTTCCATCTTCAGTTCATCAGGTACTTTGTCTTTGTTCTAACAGAAATATGTGCTGAATATTATTACATTTCAGTGCTGAGGAGTTAGAATTTCACAGTAATCTGTGAGCAGTTTCTGAAAGTAACTGTTTGCTGGTTTGATTAGGAGGAGTTGTTAAACTGTTTGGATTTGTAAAACTGCAACTGAATAAGTTTTTAAGTAAATAAATCCTTTGAAGTGACAATATTAAGAGGAAGAGGGAGGAAGAAGGAGGAAGAAGAAGGAAATCTTATCCTATGAATATAGTCAATAAATAAATTTCAGATCACATGAGGAAGAATTAAAATTGTCTGTTTTTCTTTGAAAATAGACAAAAAAATTTATTTTTAAAACATTGAATTTTGACAAAAAAGCCTGGCCTTTCCTTGATTTTTTTTAACGAACAGTGGCAGTGGTGTTAAAAGGATGGAATTAATTGTAGTAGAGTATGTATTCAAAATTATATTTTGAGTTTGCAAATCATGTTTAAGAAATACAGTAAAAGCAGTCCAAAGACAGAAACTTATCTGCGTGTTGCAGTTATATCGAAACAGAAACAATCAATACTGATTGTAAAAAAATTTTATCTGAATATCTCTTGCATTTCATATTTCTTTGATTGATATGTTTAAGTTTGGTAATCACTAGGACACCTTGCATTTATAATATAGTCACTAAAGTATTGTCAGAAATATTCACTGGTGTTCTGGTTTCAGCAGGCAGGCCTGGAAATCCCAGACAGCCTTTCGCTCACCCCCCTCCACCTCCTCCCAGCTGGGATGGGGGAGAGAGTCAAGAAATAAGGTAGAACTCGTGCGTTGGGATAAAAACTATTTACTAGCAGAAAGAGGAAAATAGAGTACAATAACAGTAATGATAATTATATACAAAACAAGTGATTGTACAAAGTAATCGCTCACCGACCGTGACCGATGCTTAGCCAAACCCCAAGCAAAACAGACCCTCCCAGCTCACTTCCCTTCCTTATAGTACATGATGTCATATGGTATGGAATATCCCTTTGGTCAGTTTGGGTCAGCTGCCCTGGTCCTGTCCCCTCCCAGTTCCAGCTCCTTATGCCTTCTAACTGCTTCACTGAGGAACAAAATATGTCCTTGGCTGTGTTCAACACTGCCAGGTGTTATCAGTTATGTTTCTCTTCTGGGAACAAAACATAGCTTCATACCAGACACTGTGAGAGAAGTAACTTCTGTTAGAAACTAAGACAACTGGAAAAGTTATCTAAGTACAATAACTGTATTTTAAACAATTTACTGTGCATTTCTTCCAGTTGTTTTTCTTGAGTTTATCTTGAAGAGTTGTTTTGCACATATGCATAAAAATGCTAACGGTAATACTAAAAAATTTAAATATTTTTCCACATGAAAAGCGTTGGAAAAATCAAACAATGTGAATCCCTTGTTTTTTTAAGGATTTCCAATATGATGTTTTTTGTCTTGCTTGCTTGTTGTTTTTTTACACCCTCTTTTCACCCACTTTCTTTGTGCTAGGTCTATCTTAAATACTTTAGGTTTTGTCTTGTTTTGTGTTCTTCATTTATCAGTCTGTCCTCTTTGAATATTCCTTTCACTTTACACAGTCAACTTTTTCTTTAAATAGCTCACTGAACTGTAACTGTGCAGGAATTGATTGAGAGTACATCGATGGCTTGGTGCTCCACAGGGAATTACTGAGGGCCAAGTTATCACTGTGCTCTGACACAGCTGGTTCCTGTTAACTTGAGTCTGATATGCTGTATAGGTAACATTAGTGTAGGTAAGCAATAAGGAGTGCTATGAGACCTTTGCATTTTATGACTTTTATTGGTGCTAGGGCAACACCAGGTTGCAAGACTTATACACACATAATCAAAACAAGAAAAAGCACTATTGTGGCTCATCATCTGTAAGAATTGTGTAAATCACTGCATTACCGAATAGGCTATTTTGCATCCTGAGGCTCTAAGGCTACCAGCAGGACCACATCAGTCTGCCTTCTCTGAGGCACCCATGCAGTTGGATAATTAGTACGTTGGAGTGTTTTCACACATCCTCCCAAATGCAGAAATTACTGCTGTTCTTTTATGTAGACAATGACATCAGTACATAACTTCAGCAAAAGAACTGAGTGATTCTGTTGGATTAGTGAGGAAAAGAGTAGGCTTTTCTAGATGGATGTTATTTTCTACTTTCATAGAAAGTTTTTGGAGTATGTAACTATAGCATAATATAGCAGAGTACAGTATAAAACTACAGAAGGTTCTCAGAGTTAAATGGAGAAATACAGAATAATGGTAAATTTATCTCTCTGTGATTTTCATTATATAATAAAAAAAAATTGTCTGAGGAGGTTGAATCTAGATTTCAATCAATGTGTCATGAAATTTCTGATTTACTGTATATTCCATTTCTGTTCAAGTGACAAAATCAAATACAGTTTGGTTTTGGCCACCTAGAAAATTTGTTGTCAGCACCACATACAAAAGTGATCTTATCAAGTTTTTTTTGAAAGAGTGGATAATCTCAAATATCACTTGTTTAGTGAGCAAGACAGGCTCTTTTGTTGTAGAACAGTTGTTGTGTTATGGTATATTCTAGAGAGGTAGGAAAAGAATCATGGATAGAGATAGAAATCCGTAGATTTTGTAAGACTTCTAGGTGCATTGAATGCTTCTACCATCTCAGAAAAATACACTTTTGAAATTCAAGAAAAAAGATCTAATAATACAGTTAAAAGTACTTTCAAAAGCATTACCAGTGTGATGGATTATTTAAATAAAACACAGAGCTAAACACAGGAATGGGAGTAGCTGGCAAAAACCTCATTATTGTGGTTAATGTTTTATCACTGTTTCCAGATTGCATATGGAAGAGGATGAGCACTCTTGTTTGGAAGAAGCCATTGGTATGTAAGGCTGTTCTATAGCTGTGAGGAACATGTTGTTCATTTGGTTATCTAATGGCTGATGTTGGTGGCTTATTCTAAGGCACATTTTATTTTCTTGTAATTTCTTTCTTTATTCCTGCTGAGGATACAGGTGTGTGTTCATGAGGAGCTCAGCAGGCACATCTTCCACCTCATTGGCTTTTCTTGAGCTGCAGAGAGACTTAGCCACGCAGTAGAGAGGGAAACTGTGGATCACACAGAGACCAGGTGGTTCATCACACTTGGACAAATGAAACTTCATGAAGATGGGAGTTCTTGCACATATTTTTGCAAAGATGTAGGGAACAAACTAGGCTCATTTTATTTACAAAACTAGCTCTTAACAGTCAAGACTAACAAACTGCAAAGTCTGCCTGCTTGCACCCGACTGTCAGTTCTTGGGCTCAGTCATCTACTCTGCACTGTAGATACCTTTCTTTAATAGATATTCTCAATATGCAGCCGTATGCTTTTCAAAATATTGTAATCTATACTTCTCGTATTTCATGTCAGAGCAAACACACTTGGAGAAAGGCTTTTGTCTTATTCTGGCATTTGCAGTTCTCCCCTAATGATAGTTATCTGTGAATATGTCACAGAAAATAGTAATAAAAAAAATCAAAGATTAACAAAAATTTAATGCTAAAAATAAATGATACAACATAAGAGTATCACAGCAAACTCAAAGTGGAAAAAGGGATTCAGCTTTTTTTTTTTTCACATAAAATAAGTAAAAAAATAGGAGTTGAAAAAGCATAAGGAATTCCAGGAAATAGTCCGGATTTTGTTTAGAAATGCTCTTGTACATTTACATTTTCTTCCTTTGTAAGATGCAATTGCCCATGTAAAACAATTTGTTCTGAACATATGGCAGTGGAAGGACAGAAAACCCACCAGAATAATTCTCTGTATCACCAAGGGGATTGTTTGAAATGACATAATGGCTAACACCTTTGAAGACAAGAAAAAAATGAAAGAATTCTGACAGACCTGGAAAATCCATCATGCGGCTTGTGCAGAACCATTAACTTAAGTCACTAGCGTGCAAGAAAATGTCTCTAGATTTTAGTTAAGGTAAAAGACTGTAACTACCTCAGGCTGTAAGAACACCATCTTATATAATCATATGACTTAGAAGACAGCTTTTAAGCTGAACTCAGCTGTATACCTTGCTATATGTGTCCTATCCATTCCAGTTAAGAGATGAAATCCATCAGATTAAATTAAGATAAGCAAGCAGCTAACATTTTACTCCACTATTTAGAGTGAATTTAGGTGAAATAGAGTATACAGACAGTTCTTAGATGTTTCGGACGAAAGACCAGAACCTTTATTTAACTTTTCTTTTGTCTGTCTGGACCAAATTAGATGTAGAACTAAAGTGCTTCAATTCCGTTTTGGCAGCTCTAACATGTAGTGATTCCTATAGGAGGCTAGTGACAAATAAGCTGGAAGAATCAGCACCCTAAACTGCTGAAGTTATTTGGTGCTTCAATATCAGAGTTCAAGCATTATTCACAAGGATTACCAAGTCAGCTGATCTGCCACAGCTCAGCTGATGAGTAGTGCCTCATTTGATAGTAATATTTAATTTGGATTTGGTCATGTTCCAATATACTTATACACACAGAGATATACCTCAAGAACAATAATTGTTGTGAAGGATAATTTTTTTTTGATTAAAGGTAATAGGATGTACTTAAACAGGCATGGACAAGTTTCACACATAACATTTTCTACATACTTTTCCTAAATAAATTGTATTTCCTGGCCTACTGGAGACAACTGCCCTTGTTTACTGTGTGTGTTAAATAAATGAACTTAGTTGCATTCAGTAAGTCTTATATATATCGACATTATTCATACGATACATACGACACTGGTAGGATTTGAACAAGCTCACTTGTCATTAAATTCAATGAGAAATTGAGGTACTGAACACCTTTAAAAAAGGAATGCAGCAACTTATAGATTAAGACTCCTGTCGCATGAAAATTCATTAAAAAAAAAAGCAATTATGCCATTGTTTGATTTCCGCTTTCGCTAGCAAACATTTAACCAGTGAAGCAATTCTTTAAACTCAGTGCCACTGAGTTTGTGTTCTATCTTACTACGTGTGAATGAATATTGGATTTTTAGATTCTAACATTTGAGTAGACCCTTACTGTGGTTTAAACTCATACACCATAGGACAGAGAAAAGATATTATTGAAAGACAATACTAAAGATGAATTAGGGCTCCCCGAGCCTGTTGGCACATGCAGAGTTTGTTCCTGGCTCTGAGGAAGATGCCAACCAGTTGCTCCACTCTTGCAAAAAATATGTGGTCATGGATATGTTGCCTGAAAAGAGGTGAGATTGCAGCTAGCAGGAGAAAAGCCACAGTATGATATTATTTGAGACACTTCTGCATGAGCAAATGTGAGTTTCTGGCCATCCTTACTGTGGCAACAGTCCTAGGTCTCCCCGACATTGTGAGACCATGGGTCTTTACTTAAATAATTCTGTGGGAGAAGGTGACATGAAAGCTGTCGTATTTTATTTCATGAGGATGGTGTTCCAATAAAAAAAGTCTTGAAATTTGTCTTTTTACAGGACAAAATTGTAACATTTCTGTAATTCCAGAAAAACATCAAAGCCAATTTCAAGAAGATAAGCCCATGCCCCGAGTGTTTCTGATGTGTGTCCCGCTGTCACACACTAAACCAAAATGCAGAAGTTTTTCCTTTCCTTGTGAGTTTGTATGGTGCTTAACAGAGCAGTTGACTGAAGCAGACTAACGTAAACGCTCTCAATACACTTAATCTGCTTTTAAAAGATTCTGTGCTCCAGCTCCTAACAGCTAAAACAAAGAAATTGCTAACTATGTAACTGTTAAAAAGTAACTGTGTCAGTTCAAAATACAATACAAAATACAATGCAAGTGATAAACTGTGATAAGAATCAAAATTATGGACAGGTATTTGAAACCTGTAGTTTTTAAATGGCTAAAATACTAGACAGAATATTTCTTATTTTCCTGTTTCTGTAATTTGTGTAATAAAATATCTTATTTTCTCAAGTGAGTGGGAAAGTTGTCTTTGAATAGTTGTTAAACAAAGGTTACAGTAAAAAATTCATAAAAATAAAGAAATGTGCTTCCTAAACCCTGTGAGATTTTTTGAAAACACCGCTAATAATCTGTCTAGAGACTTTGTGGGAAATGTAGTAGCGTTTTTTTCATTCTGTTTTCCAGCTACTTCTTCTACTGAGTCAAATGCTGAAGTTTCAGTAAACCCAAGGAGATGACTGTGCTGTGTTTCCACTCACAATTGCATACAGCATACTGCAGTTTCCTTCTCTGAAAAGTGTTAGTCTCTAGGGATTACAGTTCTTGTAACTGTCAAGAAGTTTAAAATGTTTTTTAGATGAAAGCAGATGTTCACTTACACTCGAGGGTGGTTGAATTTTGATGGATTGAAATATGTATTTTTACCCTTTTCTGAAAAAAAAAAAGAATATAGAGGTGTGTGTGTGCAGTTTACACGCTCTGCTCTCATTAAGAAATCTTAGACAAAATTGCAAAGCCCAGCAGTAGTTTAGGTTTTGCAAAATCTTTAGAACATTTAAATGGAAACTCTTGGAATGCTACAGAATTGTAAGCATATTCTTTTATTGATATATTGTTCACAACATGGAATGAGTAACTGGATCAATACCTTATTTTAATCACATGAATAGCTAATAACATGTAAATCCTTCAATTTAGTGCTACTTCAGTGGAAGAAGATGTCACTTAAAACTTCATATTCCTTATAGTCAATGGTTACTAGTCTTCTATACTCCTTTTCAAAATCTTGCTTTTTTTCTTCTGTAAATCTGTCCACTCTTCCTTACTTCAGAAAGGTTTATAATGATAAATATAATAATATATCATTTATTCATGATAACCAATGCTTTGTCTGTACTTTTGACTGTACCAGGTTCTATTCTTACTAACAAAACTGATATGGTTTCATAAGAGTACAGAGCACAGGTTGTGCTAGCCGGTCTTAGGATAGCCCTCTCTCAAGATGAATGTTTTTCCATATGTTTCTTGATGTTACCACTTTACAAAGAAAGACAAATACCATATAAATGTTTAGTTTTTCCTTGTTAACTTCTATATATATACTTTTTTTTTTTTAATAAAGAGGTGTGGAAGAAGTGATCTTGTCTTCTATTACCTATAAACATTAGTGCTTTCATAGTTACATTTTGCACTTTTAGCAAACACTACTCCTTTCATACTTGCAGGGTTTTTTTTTTTTATCTCACACCAACTTTTCTTGAGAGAAATTTTGAAATTCAGTTGATGTTAAAAACTGGGCAGAAAAATAGAATCTAAATGTTAAAGCTGTACAAGAATTCAGCTTGTCTAAATGTGATCTCAATTCATGTTATGGATGATTCAGACATTGTGAAGTATACAGTTTTTACAAAAAAAGGAAAAGTATCTCTTAACGCTGCTGCTGAATCCTGACTTTCTTAAAAACATTGTAACAGCATCCTGTCTCAATTATCCTGGTAACTTATTCTGAAACTTTTTTCTTTTCTGACGTTAGAATCAAAATTTGAATCCATAAATAAACACTATCATAAGAAATGTGTTGATATTTTCAATATTTTAATAGAAATACTAGTCTCTAGGCAAGTATCTCAGTCATGTTCTCAGCATTTGTTTCATTCTGCTATACTTCATCTCTATGTTGTTACTGTACATGAAAATGATTGCACCTGAGCAGAAAGTGAATAAGCCTTCCTGAGTTGTCGGAGTCCAGAAGTGCAAGGATTACTTCTATGATGCAATTACTATGGTCATCCAGGTAGATGAAGTGAGAGATTGGATGTGGGAGTAATGTAATTTGAAAGCTCTTTTCCTCTTATAAGCTTCAATGAGGTGCAGGTCTGGGGTGTAATGGTGGAGCCATTCTATCTTTACTGAAAATATTGGGAGTGGGGAAACTCAAGGTGACAGATTTTAGAATTGTGTCAATTAACTAGGCTTGACATAAAAATCGTACAGATGGAAAGATGCCTAAAATATTATCATCTTAGGAGGAATTCAATTTGATGTTTCAAGAAGATACAAGTCATTTCAGAGCGAAGATTACAATGTTAATTAAGAAGAGTGTTCCCAAGCAGAGTTAAAAAGAAGAGCAGAAAAGTACAAGTCTTCATCAGGTGATACCATTAGTTGAAATGAACTCTGACATTCATTAAAAGCATTGTTTAAAGAACTTGGACATTTGTAGATGGAAACAGAAATCGAAATGGCCTTCAGTAAAATATTTAAAAACAGAAAACAAAGCAGTTCTTGAATAAATGGATTGCAATTCTTTGTAATTTTCTGATTTAAGACAACAACAACGTATTGATTCAGGATTCCAGGGAATGTGGTATTAGACATTAATAGCCATACTGGGGCTGAAGTTAGCTTGAATAAGAAATAGAAGACTACATGGACCACAAAAGAAGTACAAGAAAGAAGTTTTTATTTTATTTTTTTTCACCACCAGTTTGAGAAAAGTTATGTTGAATTAATTGAAGGAACTCATTTCTGCAGTATATTTACCTTAAGTTTTGAACAATGTAAGTAAGGCTACTTCTACATGCTGGCAGGAGAAATCCACACCCCTGTGAAGTGCATGAAGTGTTTGACACCTACTTCTTCACAGTGCAGGTGATGGAGCACTGGAAAAGGCTGCCCAGGGAGATTGTGGTGTCTCCTTTTCTGGAGATATTCAAGACTCGCCTGGACGCCTACCTGCGCGACTTGCTGTAGGGAAATTGTTTTGGAAGAGGATTTGGACTCGATGGTCTCTAGAGGTCCCTTCCAACCCCTGCAATTCTGTGATTCTGTGACGGATGGATAAATGGGTGGATAGATGGATAGATGTTTTACACAAAAATGAAAAATAATTCACTATGCAAGTTTGCATACTTTTAGGTGTTACATGGCAACTGGAAAGTAAAGTGAGCTGGTTGTTAAAAAATGGAAGAATTTGATGTCCTGGCATCTTTGAAGGCCACTGATAGGTGTTAGCAAAGAGCCATAATGAGAGAGTATTTTAGGGGAGTTCCATGTCACCCCCAGTATTTCAGAACATCATTTGGTATTTTTCTTCTTCAAAGGAATTTATAAGGGTTGACATCAAGCATGTCCAACTCACAGCCCAGAAGAGCTCACCATGCAGCCTGCCCCTGGATCCCGCTGAATCAACATGGCAGGGGCTCTGCATCGCTGATGTTTCGGCCCAGCCCCAGGCCCACACACATCACTCAGCAGCAATCACTGTCCAAGCTGAAGCCAGGACACAGGGAAAGCACAGTGCAGTGCTAAATCAAGTTATACAAATAATTTTATGCATTTTGATACAGTGGCTAAATGCAGCCCTGCGAACAATGAAAGATACGTGGCCTTGTTTTCTGTTTTGATAAAGGAATTTGAGAACAAGGTTCAAGCTTGCCAAAAATATAATCCATTTCTGTTATATTTGCTAATACATTTTCAGACAACATAAATATTTTACCTGGAACTATGAAGTTACAGTCAGATATTCAACTCAAAGAAAGTTGCACTCTGTTGGGCTTCTATAAGACCATTCTTACCAAACAGAAATATCACAATTATTCACAGTCTTGCCTTATTCATGTCATTGCATTTTGGCAGTATGTGTATTTGTGAACAACTGTTTTCAAAGATGAAACACAGGAAGAGTAAAATTTCATCAAAAATTTCTGATGAACACCTTGAGAGCTCACTGAGAATTGCAATCACTTCCATCAAACTGGAATGGTGCATTAGTTTCACAAAAACAAGGTCTAACATCCTACTAGTTTTATGTTTTTGTTGCTTTTTTATGATTTATGATATGCTAGTTGTATACATTAACTATATTACATATATTATATGCGGCCAGAGACCACCCAGTGCAGCCCAGGCAAACGAAAAGATTGCACAATCATGGGTTAGCTAATTCTTTCAGTCTTCCAGTGTCATCAGCGCTTCAGACCATGAAGTGGATGATGTGAATTTGAATTGGTTCAGGCGGAAGAGAATGATTTTCTGAGCAGAAGCTTACCTTAAAAAAAAAAAAAAAAAAAAAACGCACACAAAAAAAACCCCATAATCATTGTGTTTCAAAACAATAGCATAATCTTACAGTCAAGGAAGAGTAAATCCTGGAGGGAAGTGAGATTTAATATGCAGTTCCATTTAGCTCATTTCCTTTCTGGCTAATTCTAAGCAATTGCTCTTTATTCACAGTTGCAGATGCCCCTCTGAAACAACTACCTTTGCAACATCTACCAAAGTGTTCCTTATAGAGCCTACATCTTTATTTTATGAAGCTCAGCATCATGACTCCCAGCACAATGGGTCTGAAATTACTTTTCTGTATGCAACTCCAAATCAAAAGTTCATTCTCAGAACTGTGCTCATGATTCAGGTAATTAATTATATTACCTCTTGTCTCCTGCCTTAGATTATAGATGAACTAGGAGGAACATTTACATTCTAAAATTTCATGATTTGTATGTTCTGGTCCAGCTATACCACATGTTATACTAGTACTACAGCCCCTACTAGTAGCACTACTACTTCTACATAAATTTATGTCCCTTTCTTTTGTGCCCTAAATCCAGCTCTATCAGAAGCAATTCACAT
The DNA here is from genome assembly GCA_013396635.1 of Penelope pileata. Lineage (NCBI taxonomy): Eukaryota > Metazoa > Chordata > Aves > Galliformes > Cracidae > Penelope > Penelope pileata. The sequence goes on from WBMW01005774.1 coordinate 158,893, forward strand.
GCTGCAGTAGCAGAAAAGGAAAGGAACAGGACATATGCGTGTCAAAGGTGAGGTATAGTTACTACAAAATAGAGAAATGAATAGTTAGTCTATATAACCACAGTCATTTCACATTACTTACTACACACCTGTGAGCATATTTGTTTTATTGAGTCTTTTTGAACTGTGTCAGCAATAATGTCATATACAGTACCAAACTGCTTAACAGTATACCAGTCTCACTGTCTGAATGGTAGATCTTCTATTACTTAGACTGCTGTGTGTTGTTATGAAATGGAAAGTTTCAGTGATAGTTACAATGTATAAATGTCAGGTTTTGAATCATCACAACTCAGTCAAATCTAATATTCTGGGTGTAAATCGCAAAAACTGGCGTGATGTGAATATGTGTATTATAATTGTTATGGTCATCTTATGTCCTTTGATATTATGTTCCAGAAAAAGCCCTATATACTAAGCTGTCAGAAGAAGCCTTGGCTCTGCCTGAGGCCACCCATGCCGGAAACAGACACCTGTTCCGTTACTTAGTGCTTCACTCACACATGTTTTGGAAGGTGAAGTAAGTGAACCCAAGTTCCAGTATAGATAAAAGGAGTTGAAAAACCTGCATAAATGAAGGCTTTTTATTTAGTTGTTTTACTTACAGTACTTAAATACTATTTAAATTAAGACACTTAAGTGCTTTCCTTCAAGTATCTACCTAAAAATAGGACCATAACTAGAGGAAAATTAAGATATATTTTTTATCATTTTGTCACAGGTTGAGGACTACAAAATTCCATAAGTTCAAAAGGTATTGATCCATTTCAAGTTAAACTCTTTTGAGACATCAAAGCACTATTTGTCATTGTGGTACACACTGACCCCTTCATCATGACCTTTGAGCACTTCTCCTCAGCACCAGCTGTTCAAAAATATTCTAGTCCTTTTCAAAAGTAGGACACTTCACATCTCCATAAAAGACCCTGACGCAACCTGCAAATACATTGCTACAGCAGTAGAAAACTATTTACACATTGCTAACAAATTACAATTCAGGTTAATGGACTAATCTGTACCTCTATTTTTCCCTTTTCAGTAGGGAGTCCATGGAACAGGAGTTGTTCACATAGTTTCAGAAATTGCTCAAAAATATGCAGTTTAACTTTCTTGTTGTCAGTTTACCAAATCTTTTTGTATCATTCAGAAATATGAAAGAAGACATCTAATCTTTTTTCTGCTTTTCCAGTACGCAGAAATGAAATGGTGTCCAAAAGACTGAAAATGATACAAGATGAATTATGAGGTACCATCAAAGCAGCCTGAACGTGTTCTGTAGTGACTGGAAAACATATAACAAGTGTAAAAAAGCACTTTACCGACACCTATCAGAAATCTAGGTCATTAGGGAAATAGACACATGTACTTATTAAAATGTCTTCATGTATGTGTATAAACATATACATAGAAGTAAAGCAGTCTCTAGAACAGAGTAAAACAATTGTCTGTCAACATAGAGCTCTATGTAGCAAAAGGAAATTGTTACATATCATACATATGTAAAAGTGCTGAGGACTTTAACCATCTAGAATGCAATTATTTGATTTGGAGTTCAGCCAGCAAACTGGGATTGGCCACTTTGCTCTGAGACCTAAAAGAGCATGTGCAATAATTTCTGTGCGGTAAAAGTAAGAAGCTCGTTAGATGCTAAGGCATAACACTTTCAATAACCATGGCAAATGACTCATATTTTTCCATCTCCTTGAACTCAATCGAGATTTATCTTTCTCTTGTTGCTAGCATTTTGTTGTATTATGCATGATCAAAGGGAGAAATATTGACTATTAGTGACGGAGCATTATTTCCTCTCAAGTGTTTTTTGCTTGTTTTTGGTAACAAGAAATAGGCTCAATCCAGGGCCCTAGCAGGGACAGACAGAGTCTTAAAAGAAAAAATATTTGTGAAAGTTCTCAGCAAACATTATGTGATTTGGTGATAGGCACTCTGAGTTTTAGGGGTCTGGGAAAAGATGGAGAGAATTTATTGCAAAATGGCAAGTATTAACTTACCATCACAAATAAAATGTTCTTGTTTGGTTGGTTGGGGTTTGTTTTTGTTTTTCTCAGATATAACTGACTACTGGCTTTCTTATTTTGTAAAAATACATATTTCTTTTATTTTTTCAAATACTTTGGGATTACATTTAAAATTTTACTGAGTGAACAAGAAAGAAAAAATACTGAGCGTACAATTGCATCAAGTCACATTATGACTTTTATATTACACATACTTGGCAGTCAGTGGCATCATGATATTTTCCCAACCTGACATCTGCTCTAACTCCAGAAGTCGAAAGCCTTTGGACTTCTAAAAATTTTTCTGCCTCTCTAGACAAATATGTTTGTATACCAATATTTTCTGTTACCACATATACCACAATTTCCACAGAACTACCTGTAAGTTATATCATTCTGATCATAAACTCTATCAGCTTGGAACCTGTGGTCCCCTCTTCATGTGATATGGTGTCTCCACCTTTGAGCAGCTCACATTGAAGCAACAAGATATTGTGCAATGTCTCTTAGTGCTTAACTATCTAGTATGTTAGTCTCTTGTAACTACATTGCTGTATTTCTTGAGTCTTCCCCTCCAAAAAAAGAACAAATATCTCACGTTTTCTGTAGTTCTACTCTCTTAAAATGATCAGCGTCTTTCTCAATACCCAACACTGCTGGCTGCTGTTCACGTGAGCAATTCACGGTCATAAGTTTTGTTCACTGATAAGAAAATCTGTGGTTTCCAAACATTTATGCCAGAACTGCATTTTTTTTCAGAATAAAAAAGGTCCTGTTCACAATTTTGCCTTCTTCAGGCCTGTTGACTAATTCTGAACTAAAAGGCTTAGGAAATAGGTGAGTGGAAATTATGGCTTTGAAGGAATAAATGTTGTTTCTAGTGGGAAAACATGGACACACAGCACTTTTTGAAAGAAATGGGTACAATTTTCCTGTCGCAGCATCTTCCAGGGTTCACCACTTCCTTTCACATATTCATGTTTTATGACAAGTTCTGTCCTTGAACCTGCACACAAGATAACTATGACAGCAGTTACTTCATTGTGAAATATGCATAGAGAAGTTATTTTCTAGTAAATAACTACTACCTCATCCTGCCATGAGCCCCCACTGCCATGAATGTTGCACAGCACAGATGTTGAACAAAGACATCAAAAACAAATTAAAAGGTCACCTGGTGTGGACTTCCACAGCTCCCTTTCCTTTATATGCAGTGTCTGCCCAATAGCTGACCATCAGTGCTTAACCCCGTTAAGTATTGCTACAGCAAAATCATTATTTCTAGGTATGCACACGCACAAAACAGATTTGTGTGTCGTTGTTTGTTATCCAGCTTCAGGCATAGCTGCCTTTGGCTATCACTGACAAAGCTCTTTAGATGTGAACGTGGTATCAGTTGTATAGCAGTCAGATAATTAGTTCAATTTTAAAGGGGATACAGCAGTTACGTATAAAAAGGGTGCTACTTTTTCACATTACTGTTAACAAGGGCTTTGATTTTGACTACAAAAGGGACAAAATGCCACCTATGCATCAACAATAACACCTTTAGTGTACACAACTGTAATCTTTCCCTCCCACTCAAAAAAAAGGTAAAGAAAAAAGTAAAAGAATGAGAAAGAGAAAAGAAAAAAAAAAGGAAAAAGAAAAAAGGAAAAAGGAAAAGGAAAAGGAAAATTAGAAAGGGGTAAAAGAGTGAGATAAAGGAGAAAGTGAAAAAGTAGAAAAAGCAACATTAAAGAGGAGGGAAAAAAAAAGGGATCTTTAATGTAGCCAGTTTCTGTCACTGGCTCCCAACACTGCCTTAGAAAAGAAAGAGAATGAGAAGCAGATTTAGAGTATTCCAAATTTAAACTTTTTGTTTCAGAGCATTTCTAGGCTGAATGAAATAATTATTGCTGAGCTAAGCAGTCTGGAGTCTGGTGCAAAACCCCTTGAACTCTGTTCAGTCTCCTTCTTCAGTACATGGAGTTTGGATCAGGCCCTCAGATGCTGTGCACATGGAAGCCTTTGTTGTTTTGGCATCTTATGTTGTTTTCCTACTTAGCACTGAATTTTTAGAAATAAAGGATTAAAGATTAGGAACAATACCAAGAAAAAATGGATTGTACAGATGACAAGGATTGTAAATTGCGTCAATGTGTGCTATAAAGCTGCTCACAGCTCTCACATAAGCTGCAGAGATGCACCCTGCGTTTCCAGAAAGGAGACGTTCCCAGCCACAATTTTAAAAAGAGGCACTTACCAAGATATGCATTGTTCAATCACACAAATACTTTTTTCTCACACTTTCCAGAAATACATTTTTGCTCATTCCATATTAGAATGACAATGCCATCTAAGTCAAGGCTAAGCCCACAGCAGAATGATGAGCATCCTATCTGAATGTGGTGCACATGTGTAGTCACAGCACAAAGCACCATTTTTATCTTTGTAGATCCCATGGATGTTTGCTGTAATCATCCAACAATACCATTTTTAACAGCAAAAAAGAAGTGGAAGAAACACTTGTAGATTGGAAGCTTTCATAAAAAAAGAAAAAAAGAGAGAGTGAGAGAGAGAGTATTAAACCTTTTCTTACACGCGTTGCACATTTTCTACACACACACACATAGATGCAGACATCGACGCACACACTGGACATTTAATGGGCTGTTTGATATTTAATCCAAATGCAGCTGTTTAGATATTTGTTTGGTCTGTATCTGGATTTTTCATTAAAAATATGTGGTTAACAGCAGCCAACCTGATTTGCATGTGTGTGTGTCTGATTTGTTCACCGCTATGCCTCCTGTGTCCTACATCTTAATCACATCCAGGCACCCGCCCCATTACATTACCAGAAGGGAAGTGATGGACATCCCTTGACTCTCTTCATGACCCCCTGATAATCCTGTTTCACACACAGGCTCCCTGCTGTATGAAACACAAAAGCTGCCACTGTAGTTCTTTACTTCCAGTCGATATTCTGACAGACTTGATCTAGCAAATTAGTATGCTGTGGTAGGGGCACGACAAAAGACCCTTTTGACACACTCTGAATCGATACAAAGGCCAACAGAGAGCCATTTCACTGTAGTTCTGTTATTTTTCCCCTTTTGATGACCCTTCTTCTCTTCTTTTTTTTTTTTT
>WBMW01005774.1:164088-197155 GCA_013396635.1 Penelope pileata
TTTTTTTTAGCTTGCGTGACCTTGTCAGATTTAAAAACATAATGTTAGAAAAGTCATCCTTGCACAGGGGAAGAAAAATCTAAACATGAGGAAATACAAGAATACCAATGTAAAATTAAAATACAGCTGGACCAGAGGAGTAGAGGTTTTCTTGTGTGAATTTGTTTGTCCTTTACACTGCTGAAATCTCTACATGCTCCAAATGTCAGACTGGAGAAGTAAACAGACTGTTCTGGTCATGACTACTGCATCACATCTGAACATCATTGTTCTTTTTTTTATAATAAGGTGAACAAATCATCTTAGAGGATTAAAATGGATCTCTAACTCATATTTCTTAGTATCAATAATCTTGCAATAGCCTCTGGTATCTCACAATTCGAAAAATTATAGCCACATTTACTTCAAATAGTAAATAGTTTACATTTACTTCATAGTTTTCAAATTCTTATGATGAGAAATTTAACTGAATTTATACTTATATTGATCATAATAGGAAAAAAAATTTAGAATGTGCTACATATAAAAAAACTAAAAAGAGCAACATGATCTGCATCTGAAAGTTTATCTACAGACATGACTCTTGTTCAAAATATTTCTCTAGCTCCATAAGGATTATTCACTTGTTCAGAATCACTGTCATTTTAACTAGGTTTGCGCCTTTACCAATTTAATTATTTTTATGTTGGCCAAAGCTATATAATAGTTTTACATGTTAGTCATTAGGAAACAGACATAAATAAAGATGATAACTATTGATCCCATAATAGATACTTACGTGTAACTACATGTAGGTACATATAGATGCTAAGAGCTTTATCATCATCTTAAACATGTAATTATGTAATAATAAGGCCAAATTCTTGTAATTTACATGCTTTAATGTATATCTTAAAGAATTATCCATCCTCATAAATGGAAAACAAGCACTCAGATAATCTGTATTTTCTTTTTCATACTAACAAACAAAAAAATACCTACTCAAAGTCACTTTCTAAACCTAATCTTCAAATTTTAAACTTTCAAGCTGAAAGAAAACTTAAGTCAATAAAAAATGAGGCATTCCTAGCTTTAGAAAGTACTTTACTGTCACTCACAAAGAAACATTTTCCAAAAATACAGGTGCACAAATTACTCCTAGTGTTTGCTGTACAGTATGTACATTTGACCTCTGCAGTACTTCAGCATTTTTCAACACATAAACCTTGTTTTCTCAAATAGAACTACTATATAGACACAAGGGGTAAAGCATATTGTGTAAGAAATTCAGGCCACTTCAGGCAACAAACACAACTTGAGAACACAGGCAAAATTATACTAGTTTTTCCCATTCCTCTAGCAGTTTTATCTAGCCCAAGATTATCAGACTCAAACATAGTCTCCCGTATCCCTTCCAAGGCCTCTGAAGCCCAAAGGGTGACATACACAGCTACTAGAAATCAGTGGCCCTTGAAAGAACTTTTACCGTTTATTCCAATTCTGATCCACATTGTGAGGACATTTTGATGGGAAATCTATCATGTTTCACGGAGACAGAACATTCTGTCCTGAGATAAATATAAAACAAATATGTATGAAGCAAGAACAATTCTTAATCTTATCATAGTATCCACATTCACATGATTTTTATGAGGTCCATATTTGCAGAGCAGTATGTTGCATTGTAACTCCAAGCCGTTAAGATGGAATACTGTTAATACGTACAGCACTTCTCTGAAATACATTAATATTCTTCCTTCTGGTGGTAAAAACAAAACAAAACGAAACAAAACAAAAAACAAAACAAAACAGCCATGATATATTGCAATCATTTTAAAGGAGGTCAGGCTAACAGCTACAGCATGGCTTCATATCAGAAGTGGCAACAGATGCATCTTGCTGACAGGATCCTCTTTTACGTAAATAGGATACACTTTCCCTTCTCCCATTACATAACAACCACCAAAACCAAATATGGGTATTTGCCTGAAGTTGGGTTTCTGAAATGTTTTGTGGTGAGAGTATCTCTCAGATAGAACACCCCTACTGATATTTTAAACCACAGGCAGTGAAAATGACTTATTACTTTTAAACATCTTGGTTTACAATTTCATTCTATTTTTCCAGTCCAAGACAAACCCAGGTTTACAAACAGCTTGTCTCAGAGACTTACAGAATGACTGGTGCAGGGTCTGGAAGGAGGGAAGGAAGAAATGCAAAAGGAGGAGGAGAAGCCCTGGCACAACTTCTTCCCAGTCATGTATGTTAGAGAACGCTTTGCTGTGCAGAGCTAGTGATGGACAGACTACCACCCCTCCCTTTGCTCCTTCTTTAGCCTTCTTCCTTGAAATCTGCCTCTAGTGGTTTACTCTCACAGAGTTATTGGTGTGATCTATCCATTTTTTCATAGCTGTGATTTTGTACTGCAAAAAATGATCTCTTGCTTTGTCTTTGACAAATTGTACCACTCCAGATTCTGTCTCCTCTCTTGGGTAGGGCAGTATATTTTGTGCCTGTAAGGCAGGAGCAAGAGTTCTGTAATACAGAGGAGTAAACAAAATATCCCTGTAACTCCCGGGCAGTTCTGTCCTGAGTTACAGAGGGCAAGTGGGGCATCACAGCATTTCCTCACTAAATCAAGTGGCCTAGGCACTACAGGAGCAGCAGCCCTGTATTTTCTGACAAATTTTTCTGAGAAAAAGAAAGCAATAGTACAATAATATAACATCACGCTCTGGAGGAATAAGCAACATCTTGACTATTGTTTTTCAAATCTCATTATTTTAAATGCTGTGTTAATGACTATTGTTTGTGTACTCTATGTGTTGTGCACAGTTTTACTAATGTCTATTCCTTTCTTAAAAATTTCTTAAATTCTATATAAATACATAAAATACAATGGCTAGAACTGTAAAGTAAATATGGTTACAACAATACTAGTGACTTACAAAAGCCCTGAACATTTTTGGAAATAGCACTAGCTGTCATGAATAGCAGACATCTGCAATATGGAATTCTCCTATTTGCCAGAATAGGAGGGTAACATGCAGGATGCTTTTTGGGTGTCAGGGAATTGTTTGGGAGATATTCTGTTGCCATGAGCCAAAAGTGTAGTAGGAATTGTTGTAATGTATTGACAACATGGGTACTGATGAGATCCTACAACTGCGAATATTTCTAGGCATTATTTTATAGTATAAATGTTATCTGATATTCCCATAACTCAGCTTTTATTTTAGCTTTGATTTTAGGCTTTTGCTCTTCAAGTAATATTTCCCAGGTGGCTTTCTTCGTCTATTCTTTCACATTCCAGAATAAAAAAGATTAAATTTATCCAATTAGAAATACACCCATAGGTCTTACTGTGATTTATCCAGAGTTTCATGTCTCAATAGGCCTGCTGGCTTCAGGACAGTCAGTTCTGATCCATGTTCACTTGAAATCAGAATCAACGCACTACTCACTGACTAATACCCACTGCATGAATATCAGTTTTTAACTTCTGCAAAGCAAATCGTAGATTGTGTGCTAGAGTTTTTCTTCTCTTAGACCAGTCACTGATCTCAGAGGGAACTTAATCAAAGCAAAGCTTGAAGAATTTAACCCAGAATATGTGAAATCTTTTATTTCGTATCCTGGATAAAGGCAAAGTGATGTGCTACTCACGTATATATGTATTTTCAAATTAGTGTCATTTATTTGCACCTATTGTTTGCCACATCTACTACACTATTGCAACTACCTATCTGTAGGTTTATACCTCACCTAAGCACACCATAGTTTACCTTTAGCATGCTGCCTACACAAGAGGAAAGGAAATCATTCCAGCCTAAATCTTTCACTTCTTGAGAGATTCCTTTTCAACAGCTTCAGTAAATGAATCACAATGTTTATTTTATTCTCATCCAGGAATCTCAAGCGACTGACACAGTGTGCAGTCAGTTAAATGTCAACTTCTATTAATAGGAACACGTAAACGTAATTCAATATTTAAAAAACAAACACTCAAGAGCTGGTGCCTTGCTGTACCTCTAGAATTAGCTACTCCGCTGGTATGAATCCACATGGAGAAAGCACTAAATTGTGGCACACAGTGTATGTTTATGGGGCTGATAGAGTTCAGTTTTCTAATTGACAGTGCATGTAGTGTTCCTTTCTAGAGCACGCAGATGAAAGCCTCAGGCTGAACAGATGAAAGGAAGACGCATGGTCAGAGCTGCTCTTAAAAAAAATAAAATTGTTAGGCTCTTCTGCTTATCTGCAAGATTTAGGGAGGCTGAGAAGTTGAGAGGAAGTAGAGGGGCATAGAGAAAGGAAAAGGAAGGCAACAGTGATAAGGAATCATCATTTCTTCCAATATTCTTGAGTGCTCTTGACTGTTTTTTCATAGTGCGTGCTACAGTTGCTGCCTTACCATCTGACTCTGCATCAGATCACAGTTTGAGTAACAGTAAAATGTTGATCTACGTTGTAATAAAATGAGAACTCCACTAGAAAATTTCAACAGTCCATGTACAATTTTTCTCCCTAAATTAAATAAGAAGTACACCATCAGACTGGCTGATTTTGCTCTGATCAGTACTGCCCCTGTGACAAGCTGCAGAATGGCAGGACAACAGAAGGCAACTCCAGTGGCTCTAGTCCATCTTCCACCGCTGAATCACCAAAGATGACATCTACTGAGGGGCCATCAAGCAAAAAACTTTGGACAAGGCTGGGCAATAACATTACAAAACCAAAGACAAATTCAAGAAAAGGAGTGAAATTTTCAGGCAAACTTCTTTGTCTGTACTTGACTGGTCAAATTAAATATTTATTTAAAGGGCAATTTTATTAAAGTCTTTCACAGTATACTCCTCAGTTGATGGCAGACCTGGTCTGTACCCTCCCCTCACTTCAACAAAATGAAAACAAGCAGACGAGGTTTCACATTTCTTTTATCTTCAAGAATTGCAAGACAAAAATCAAGGATTTGTTTTTGCATTGTCAAAAGCAAGAGGAGAAAATAAATAAATAAATAATCTCAATATTAATTTCAGGGAAAATAAAACAGAACATTTCTTGTAGGTCACCTTTAAAACTTCAGGCTTCGTTTTATACTCTATTGTACTTATATTCACTTACTAATCTCCTCACATATTACAGATTTCACAAGTGAATTGTGATGCGACTTGTGATGCTGAATTGCTATAGCTGTTTGTATAATTCCCATGTTATTCATTGCTTGCCTCTTTGCTTTATCCAGATTGGAGAGAACACACTTACAGAGTAGCTGTCAAAGTGTGACTCACCTGGAAAGTCAGGAATTACTTTTTAAAAAGTAATATGTCACACAGAATTCATAAGATCTGTAGAAGGTAGAAGGGCATATGAGCATAGATTCTATCCTACCACTTTTTGCAGTTCAAATAATCACAAAAAACTTTTGAAGTGTGGGACCAGATGCATAGATTCATCCCTTAAGTATAAAAGAAAAAATACAGTTTTCAGTATATATGAAAAAAGATCTCAGGGAAATTTGGGGAAAAAAACCTGCACTTTAAAGTATAATTTTAAAGGTCTAATCTTGGAATAATTTCCTAAAATTTGTTTTATTTTAGTTTTATGTACCTCTCTGAATTAGAGGCATACTTGCTCATTACTGCTCAAGACAAATACCAGGTCAGTTTGGACAGAGATCACATTTTAAGAACAGAGGGTTTGTGGCTTTAGTCCTTATTCTTAGCTAGAGTTCACAGTTTCCATTACATAACAGCTTCTTAGCTCTACATCTCAGCCACAGATTGCAAAGCACAAGAGCATATGTTACCAGCGTGCTACATATCCTTTTATCCAGAAGGAAATAACAAATATATGCTTTTCTTCACAACTGTGCCTTTAAATGCATCCTAGAAGCGGCAACACGTTCCAATAATTGGTTTTAGAAATAAAAAGAAAATAAAATCCATGTTTGTTCTCGACCAAAAATGAACAGTTTCATTCATCTTGTCCAAACAAACATATAAAAAAATTGCATTTTTCTCAACAGACTGGCAATGGCAGGAAAGTGGACCTGCTCAGTTACAGCTCATTGTGACACATATAATATGCATCACTACGGGAAATGTTAATGGGGATTTATGACTGCACAGGCCTAGCTTTAGCTGCCCTGATAAATCTGCCTTGGAGTAAAAGGCAATGCTTGCCGTGGAGATTTTACTGCTGGGCGAAACAGTAAAAGAAAAGGGAAAGAAAAAATTTTGAATAGGGCCAACATCAACAAAGGTTTCGCTAAGTCAGAGAATCTGCTTACAAAGAGGTGGGAAGCACATTGGAAATTAACAGTTTTTAGTTCTTTTGTTTCCCAGTAAAAATGATCAGACTCTGATAAGACAGTGGTTTTGGTCCAAAACTTCTCATCAGTTACCTGGTCAAGATTTTGTTCTTTGGAAATTATTCTAATTGAGAATCATCTGAGACACCAAAAGTTCTTAAGCGTGCAGCAGTGAAAGCATGCTGAAGTGAAATTCTGCAGAATTTAACTAAGGGTTACTTTTCAAAAGTAGTAAAAAATGATTCATCTCCACTCTGCTGAATCTCTTCAAATATGGTTGTACTTTTTTGCATGATTTTACTATTTTTATTTCCCAGTGCATTAGTTCATGTATCCACATGGACTTTTTTGATCTTTCAATGTCTGACTATCATTTGCTTATATTGCCTCTTTTCTTCTTCCTCTCTGTCCTTGAGCAATCCGGTCAATAACGACAGCCAAACTTGGCAGCTGTTAGAGCAGGATGTCAAATGTTGAAGTATATATTCTTCCTGCAGTGGTATCATGGCCTGTGGCGAGTCCTTTGTATGGATTCACTGCCAGCAATGTGGCTGTGTTCAGTGCTGACTGCTTGCGGGTATAGGACTGCCTGTAGGGTTATATCAAAGTCATACTGTTGTGTAGCTGACTATGTTGCTTTTACTCCACAGATGGCATCATTTTCTGGCACTGATTTAGCTGCATGATATTTTCTCACATTCATCTTTCTACTTTGTGCCAGACCACCTCATAGCCCCCATCAGCATATCTCTCTGAATTAGCCCTGCATTATTACATTCTCTACTTCTGGAAGAAATGTTATTAAATATAGAAAGATATAAATAAAACAGGGCAGAACAAACAAGTAGAAAGATTCATTTTTAAAAAAGAATATATATAACTCTAATTTTTAGCCTTTGTCTTCATATAGATCCCACAGCTCTTTTGTTTGAATTTTGTCCATGTATAATTAAACAGCCAGTCTTGCTTCCTTTAATAATCCAAAATCTGACTGCTGAACTAAGGTTCACAAACTCTAGTCTCTCTCTTTTTTTTTTTTTTTTTAAGTTTCTCAGTGCAAATTTGTTTTTGAAGCATAATGAACATATTCAGGAGCATATTAGTAATTGACAATCATGCTAACGTAAACCAATAAAAGGCCTTGACAGTTTTATTAAAATCCACTTTCTCTTACACAGAATGCAGAAAATTAATATTTTAAGTCAAAATATTTTAGAAAGTTGTAAATACTATTAAGGCCAGAATTTGTCTCAGTACCTCTCTGAAACAGTTTGCTTTGAATATGTCTTTACGCCTGGGATCCATTCACTGACTGAAGACACCATCAAAGACTTCAGGTAGAGAAGAGCAGCCACAGAGTGCAGGCTGCTCCACCAAGGTCACTTGGAGAATGCTAGGGATGGAAGATAACACTCCTAAAGAAAAGAAAAACAACGTAGGGAATTTTAGTATGTTCAAAGAATTTTTCCATGCTTGTGAGACATGTATGAACAGAGGATAGTACTATGAGCAGGCCCTAAAATCAATTTTTACAGGCTCATTATCTATGAAGACAAAATCTGGGGAATAAAAGTGGCACAAATTTCCTCCCTTTAAAAACACTTTAAAATCTATTTCAAGGAACTGTAAACAATAGGAAATCCAGATAATCCTCAGACCATACACAGACAGAACATGATGTGTAGATGAGGGTCCTAGACTGGATAAAATAACAAGTCTGCTCATATCAGTCCTGAAGTTTCTTTCAAAAAAATGCATCTTTATAGAAACTCAACGTTTAAGAAAGGAATGCAGAAGAGAAGCCATGATGTGGAAGATGAAGTATAATGGAAATTGAGTTTGTGAGATGGTTAATTTCCATTGGTAACAATTTCTCTTTTTAAGATAATTTCATTTCAGGAAATACAAAATCTGACATACAACTTGTAGACACAATTTCTGTTGGCAGATATTTTCTTTAAGTTTGGTTCTGAAATTATAGCTCAGAAAATGAAATCTTCCTGTAGAGATTCAGTCAACCCTTTCTCCATTGGGAAAGATGTTTTCAAAAGCAGAACAGGGAAAGATCTTTCCCACAGGATACATCAGGCAGTTGGAGAGCTTCTGGCTTGATTTCTCTTCTTTCTCCTTCCATACCTCTCAACCAAAAAAAAAAAAAAAACTACAAGGAGAAAAGAAAAGTTCAATAAATATTCAATTCAATAGGGTATTTCTAAAATCTACATTTTTGTGTGCAAGCATACTACTAAGAAATATCACAATGAGAAAGACATATCAGTTGTAAGGAACTCTCCCAAATTTGCTTCTGTTTTGGCCAGATTTGTACCTGGGTAGGCAGAACAGATTTTTATTACCTTGACATGCTTCCCATGTCAATAATTTGAACTAATTTGGTACAGATAGTTGCATTGTATTCTGACAAACTATCAAATTCAGCTAGGGTTTGTATGAAACCTACTGTACGAATCCTACATTGCATCAGAAAACCGCTACTTACTATTTTTTTATTCATTATTTCTACATATTTTTGCTTCTGTTTGAGCCATCAGCATTCTTCCTGTGAGCAATTTCACTCAGTCAAAAATTTTGCTCTTTGTTCCTTTCCTCCTGTAGTAGTCATGTCCATGTATTCCTATGTTGAGTTTGCTTTATGCATGTCATTAATATGGGGTAACAAAGAAAAACAAATGTCCAACAAACAGCTTTGCTAATAGGACACTCATTTGACATGTAAATGAATTTTAAAACTGCTGAAATCAAGCAATTTACAAAATAAAATATAAAATGGGGCAGCGAACTATTTCATTCTATCCTAGAAGAAAAACAGCACAAATATTTTTATATTTCATCTCAAAATGCTACCTCAGGGATCTGACCTAGATTTAAATTCCTGCCTCCAGAGATCTCCACATTAACCTACTGTTGCTCAAACATGTGGCTTTGGTGGGGGCAGATCAAAAAGTTGAACCTGAGTTGCTTCTCTTTTGTCCTGCCCTACACAAGAGCAATGACATGATCCCTCTCCTTACTCCTCCCCTCCCCCCAGAAAAAGAAAAGTAAAGAAAGAAGCCTTAATCCTCTCCGGTACAAATTTCCCTAATATTCAATAATCACTCTCTGTCTCCTTCCCTGTGGGAGATGTCTGGTAGCATCTGTGCCAGCATATGTTAGACATCTCTGAGTGGGTCACTACGTCATTTTGTCACTGACTCCTGCATCACCTAGAGAGACAGCAACATCCCTCCACAGCACAGTGCTCCACAAGACACAGCACTGTCATGTCTCTCTCAATAAACTTGGTTCAGTACACTTTAACCTGCTGTCCATACACTTTAACCTACTAACTGTGGTTAACCCACTCTTAACAGAATGTTTTTCACTGTAGGATTAACGTTAATGGGAGAAGCTTTATCTTGTGTGCTGCTTTAAAACTGTTAAGTCCTTCAGTATTAGTTTCAGTGTTGTATCTAAGAAGAAAGGAAGGAAAAATTGGTCTTCTTAAGTCACTTAGTACGCCTCAAATGTTTTATAAAACAAATGTAATTTGTAAATAGGTGATGTTTCAAATGTCACTTATGATTCATTTCTACAGCAATAGATTTCTTTTAATGCCTATAATAAAGTCTGCTTTTCCTTTCCTTAATTCAGCAAAAATTAACAGCTGGCTGCATTTGTACTTGGAAGTTATTTCAGTGTTGCTTTTCTTTTTTCCAACTGTAGTATGATGATATACTGTAAGACTGTTTCCAGCAGAGGTGCTGCTTCCAAAGTTTGCACCCAGGTATTTCCAAACTAACAACTCTTTCATATGCTTTTTATTTCAGGCCTTCCTCTAGTTTTTCTATAGTCATGGCAGATCTTCAGAAAGTTTCCAAGACAGTTTTCCAGATGAGAATCAAAACTAAGATATAAATCCATTTTTCAAATCTTCAAAATAGTCAAATTTTTATTAGGATTTCTCAGTTAATATTTCTACTATCTAATTGAGGCAGGATAGGAAAACCTAAAACATGGTGTCTGACCACATGGTATGGCAGAATGTTCTGGTTTCAGCAGGCAGGCCTGGAAACCCCACACAGCCTTTCGCTCACCCCCCCCCTCCTCCCAGCTGGGATGGGGGAGAGAATCGAGAAATAAGGTAGAACTCGGGGGTTGAGATAAAAACTATTTACTAACAGAAAGAGGAAAATAGAGTAAAATAACAGTAATGATAATTATATACAAAATAAGTGATTGTACAAAGCAATCGCTCACCGACCACAACCGATGCTCAGCCAATCCCCAAGCAAACGGGGCCCTCCCCGCTCACTTCCCTTCCTTATATTACATGATGTCATGTGGTATGGAATATCCCTTTTGGTCAGTTTGGGTCAGCTGCCCCATTCTTGTCCCCTTCTAGCTCCCTGCGGCCCCCCCAGCCTCTTTACTCTCCTGGCAGAGACATACAAATGTCCTTGGTTCTGTTCAGCGCTGCCGGGTGTTATCAGCCATGTTTTCTTTCTAGAACCAAAACACAGCTTTGTAGCAGACACTGAGAGAAAGTTTCAGTTGGAAGCTAAGACACAGAATATTCTATTTTTGCCAATGTTTACCTTTTCAAAGAACTAAAAAACGTTAAATAATGAACCTATAAAAATTTCATTGAAGACGGTTTGATTCTGTGAGCACTTAAATCATAGGTAGAAAGAAGATATTTACTATCAATTTTATGAGAACAAAGTTCAATGTTAAAGCATAAACTTCCAGGTTTAGTCCCTGCTTCAGAGTGGATAGAAATAAATAATGAACCTTAATCCTCATTTTTTAAGGCAGTACAAGGAGATTTTTTTTTTTTTAATATATTGGTCAGATAAATTGTTAAATAAATGAAAATGAATTTCATTATCAGTTCAGATTTGTCACCCTTAATATTGAAAATAATGTATGTAAACTGGCTGATCTAGAATCTGAACTAGTGGCTTCTGGACTTTGAAGGGTAATTTCCTAATTGGAAAAAAACCACACCTCTCCCCATCTTTCAGAAACCTCACCATATGTTGCTAAAACTGCATCCAGTTTGTCCATCATCAGTGCTGCAACATAAGAGATAGCTCTTCGCTGCCATTTCAACGAACTCTCTACCAGATAAAGAAATGCTGATCTGGTGAACTCAGCTCTCTGTGATGACACAATATAAAATGGCTACCATTTTTTTAGAGTCTTATAAACTTCTCTGATGCTCTTACAACTAACAATCTCAAATCTTCAGATTGCTCAAACAGCATTGTGTAGAACTGATGATTTCGTGTATAATGTTTAAACAGAATCATTCCTTAAAGATGGCAAAATGTGGACTAGAAAGATTGTGCTGTGTTAATACAATATGAATCCAGATTTACATCAGGATAATCAAGATCAGAACATGGCCCAAAGTGTTTTAAACACACATTCCTTACTGGGATTTGAACCTTGAAGAACAGCTGAGCTTGTGGGTGCCAACCTACTGCTGAATTTCAAAATCTGTGAAAATAGGGGTTAATTCTGGAAAATCTGGTAGACCTGTGAGTATAGTAACATGAACAGCACTGCTGTAATTGCAGATTTCTTTCTCTCCTGTTAGATAGAAACTAGTCAGTATTCAAGAAGAAAAAGAAATTTTTGATAATTTGTACTGCTCTTCAACAGCTATATGAGTTTTTTGACTTTTAAGTCAGTTGTCTGATTCAAAATTATTACTGGACTATTTTCTGAAGTGTGTATTAAAATTTGTCTGAGAAGGTACTTTCAAGCAAAGGGTATTTGGTAATTTTTTCAGGAGCATGTTTGAATAATCATGCAGAATTTCTTTTTGCTACTGAGTATCTTCATAAAGAATCAATAGTGCAGCAGGGCTCAGAGGAATGAATCTGCACACAATCTTTTGCTTGGTTCAGCTGACACTGAGAATATCATGTAAAGACCAGTACAAGCATTTCAGCTGGCTTGTCCTCTTGCTGATTAGACCTAGGGAGATATTTGATTACAGAATAGATGGGCTATATGTTTTGCCATCCCTTTCCAATATGATTTGCAATTTTGTTAGACTGTAAGATGTGATTGACAAGTTATTATAATTTTGCATTTGGAAGATAAAGAATGAGGTGAAATAAAATAAAAAAATAGAGAAAAAGAATGAAATGCCAGAGAATAATATCCTCTTATCTTCACAATTGTAGAGTACTGTAGTGGCAATCACATCTGATGAGAAGGGGTTTTGAGTGAAGACGTACTGATGGTTATCATAAATAGATTTGAATTGCCATTTCTCTACAAGATCTTGCTTATGCCTATGCTCAGCACTTTCATAAGTCCATACAAACTTCTCCAAGAAAGTACTTGAGGATAAATTGTTATAAGTTAATTTACATAGTTTTAGCCATAGAACGTGCTCTGCTTTGCAAAAAATTGAATTTTTGTCCTCACATATTACAATTTACATACTTCTGAGATTAAGAGGAAGGAGCTCTAAACAAGTAAGTAGAGTGTAGATAGAGTTTTTATTCTAATACTCTAAATCTTGTTTCTTCTCTCCAGGATTAAAGAAACAGGAAAATGTAGGATGAAGCAGATAAAATGTGCAGAGGTGATACAGGACAGAAGGTATGCTTTGACATAGTTTTGAATGATAAAAATGAAACTCCTCTCTCTGATGTGAAGAATTTGTTTGTGAAACATATTGCTTCAACAGGTAGATGAAATTGACAGTCTGATAGAACTTTTCTTATGTTGAATTGCAGAATACTGCGAATTGTTTTGTATCCACATAGATAAACCCTAAGTGCACCTAAAAAATTATTCAGACCCTTTATTGAATTTCTCACTAGTGGAATACCACATCATTTACTAAATTTACCTAATAGTTTTCTTTTTCCTTCTCTTTAGAGAAGTATGTATACTGTACAACTCACTTTTGTGAAATCTTTCTGTGTTCTCTTAAATACGAATTCCTATATATAAAATATTGCTACTTCTCTCCCTATAAATACTTTCTGTTAATTACAGTAGCATTACTGTTGTTGATCATGAGTATATTTCATGCATTTCAGGACTATTTTCTATCTGGCCATTATAAACTGTAACCTCTTCGCCTTACAAAAAAATTGGCTCATAAAATTTATTGTTTGGTTTATATGTCAAAGACAAGTATTACAGTTACGAGTGTTTCCTTTCAGGATACTGTGGTTGTAGAGTTCTACACAATATCTATATAATGTGCTTTGTTTTCAACTTGCTGCCTTAAAAGCATATTGTGAACTAAGTAATCACAAATAACACAGAAGTAGAAAATTGAGCGCAATCTTATTCCACACAGTTTTTTATGAAATATTCAACTAACTGTAGAAATATATTCAACTGTAGAAATGTTCAACTGTAGAAATGTTTTAAGAGTATGTTGAGAACTCATTATATCTGCAAGCAAATGCAATTTTTCTTTTAATTTCAGAAGGAAATTTTCTTTGAAAGTTTCCATACTTTTATCATGTGCTCCAGAATGTTGCAGTTTAGATTTGAATTTCCCATTCGCCTCCCACCCAGCAGAAGAAATTTGTCTCCTGTAATTTGCACTCATTAAGAGGCAGGAGTGATCACTCACTGTCTGTGATGGCAGCCATAACTCTTACAGAACATCACTTCAGAACCGGGGACTGGGAGGGAAGCATCACATTTAAAAATGCTGTTTAAAGAAAAATTGAATTTTGTTAATTTAGTACATAACTTTCAAAAACAGATTGATAAAATCTAAAAGACATGTCTTTCTACTAAATTAATTGTAATATAGGACCAGTGCATGGTATGACTTTTTTGGAAGATAAAGAATGAGGTGAAATAAAATAAAAAAATAGAGAAAAAGAATGAAATGCCAGGGAATATATAAAGAATACATGCTTCAAATGAACCCATGGTACATTGTAGATTTATTTCATACAAAAACAAACAGACAAACAAATCCCACAACCATTCCAATTTTCTTTAACTCTGTGACAGCAATCATCTTCCTACATTAGTCTTTGGCAATGATATTTATATAAAACAAAAACCCTCCTCAGTGTCATGAACTACTCTTTTAATGCACTTACTTTTTTTTCAGAATGCTTCTAAGGAGGGAGGTACAGGAGAGAATCAAAATTGCAGTGTGAAAATTCTAATTGGTCAGAATGAGTAATTTTATTCTGTTTTGCACTGTTTATACTACAGAGAATAAAAATCTTTAACTATGGGTAGTCTTGCATTGGTAAGGCTGTTTTCATAATGAAATCTTAGGATCAGGCTTCTCAGGATATTACCTATAACATTCTTCTACACAAAATAAATATCCCTTCTAGAACTGCATGCACGTTATCATATACTTTCCTGCCAAGTATTTGTCATTGAAACAGTTACATGATAGGTGATTTTAGACAAAAATTTTAGGGGAAAAAGAAAATGAAGAGAATATAATGTAACAATATTTAAACACGTGAGACACATTGTTATCAGAGTGGTTTATCTTCTCACTGAAATAGGCAGAAAGGATTGACTGAATTTAGAGGTAGTCAGATTGTGCCTAAAATTGGATTGTGCACAGTGCCATGAGCCAGATGGTTGATGAGGGCTGAGCTGGAGGCAGTTAAACATGGCTAGGTCAAAGTGACTGTAGAAGATTTCCAGCTCTTGCCACTTTCTCTGGAATCATCCTGATCAATCATCCTTGCACACGCCCTGTTTTTCATTCCACTTTCCATTCCAGCTCACATCCTCACCCTCTGTCTTACAGCCAACTCTCAGCTTAGCCCCTGCATTCACCACCCCTCCTAATGGCTGATCATTAATAATTTAGGAGTAGTCTACAGAGAATCGGTGACAACATCTCTATGCCATCTCTATATTGCCTCCTTTAAAACAGCATAACATGCAGCTTTTGCAGCAAACTGCAGAACACTGCTGTTTTTTAAGGTAGGGCTCAGCAAAGCTTTACACCACCTGCATGTTCCCTGCTATGACTCATACTCTGCCTGTGGTGACCATGCTACACTACAAGGCTCCATCTCATAAAGGTCCATAAATCACTGTAAAGTCAAGTGATTCAGGTTAATAATAATTAAAAAGATATGTCCATGTGTAGAAGAAGGTTCATGGCACTATAGAGTATGGCTGAGGTCTGGCTTGACTTTAAGGCTCTTTGAAAGCTTATTGAGTGAAATTTGAGTGGAAGATCCCAAACACTAGGATGTAGTCATTTTTGATTACCTGTAAATTCCAACTATGAAACAATAAGGCTTTCAACTTACCAAATACTGAAAATTTACACTCAACTCACCAGCTTGAAAATGTGTCATATTTTTCTCATTAAGGCCATGCTGTTTTGTCAGAGAAGATTTTCTATTTCTGCTGCTACTTTAAAAACTGCACTGCAGTGATGCACCATACCTTGAGATGATTGACCTCACAAGTAAATAAGAGTAGACTTTTTAAAAAAGCTATTTTGAATAAATACATTAATTTAATGTAAAACTCTTATAACAATAGTGAAAGAGATTTATAAGAAGCTGAATAACTCAGGAAAGTGGGATTTGTGGTACAGCTTCTTCCATGGTATGTTGGTGAATTCAGATTACAGATACTATTTTTCAGCCAAGATTGTCCCATTACACTCTCATATACCTTGTTCTGGATAAATTGTGTCATGATTCCTAATTATGCATATTCACATGTAGATATAGATGCTGATCTTGGGGTGTTCTACACATTATCATCTACATTTTCATGTCTGAAATGTACTTACGTGCTCATTTATTTCCTTCTAAGTAGCTTCACTTATTCCATCCAGCACTGAAAGAGTGAAGTGCAACTCAGGAAGTGCAACAGAATGGCAATGGGATGAAATTTGTTCAGTTTACTACCTTGTGTATTTTCTACTCAGGTATGTGCTGAACCTCCACTCAAAATGAAAGGTATTATGCAACACTAAGTCCACACTAACTCTGAGTATGCATCCTGAAATGCTACATCTTAAACCAGGACCATGATCTGTTTAACTGGTAATCACAGAAGGCTGAGGAATGCTTGCCAAAGATCATCACTAGTGCCTTTCTAACACTTCTCAAAGAAATTTTTATTTTTTCAAATATTAAACACCACAAAACTAAATAAAACAAAACAAGCATAATAGTGCACGTTCACCAGACAATATCTTTCTGGCAAAATGGTTCAATATGACACAGCTTCACTTCAGTGGTATTGACAAAACAGTGTTTTCATCAATAAATATGTCATCTCTTGTGATCTGTGATTCTGCTTGGTCTGTAAACATTCAGTCTCTTGGATGAGCTTACCTACTGAGGGACTGTATTAATGTTCTACATTCAGAAGGTAATCATTAATCATGGGTTGTAAAAATTGCTTAGGAAAAGATAATCTCTTAAAGCAAGATTAATACTGAAGTTAAGTTTAGAAGTCAGAATAGCTGTTGAAAACAAGTCATGCATACTAAGATTATATTATTTCTTTAATTTCTTCAGCTATTGTTAATACCACAAGCTGTTAGTCATTTTCCACATATAGAAGTCAATTCTTTTACCAAGTCTCCTCAGTCTGAAAAGAATATCTGGGCAAGGCTGAAGGACAGTATAACTTTTAGAGTAATAATGGAGTTTTTTCTTCTATTGCATAGAAATTCTCTAGCAAGACATTTAGCATCTGTTATCCATCAAATTTCTACACCATCAGTAGATTTGGAGGAAGAAGCTGAGTAATGAGAGGTTAGCTGTCTCATGGCAACTCATTAAAGGTACCATTTTTATAGGTAGCATGTCAAACACAGAATTGTCATGATTGACAGAGCAATGGATTCGTTGAGGTCAGAATTAGGTCGAAACTGGACCCTATATTTCATAAGTAAACTTCAGATAATTTTTTCTCTTGTTTGGGTCTTACTAAAGTAATAATGACAGATTTGAAAGTTTTTTTTTCCAGTTAGTATAACAATATAACTCTAATTCTTATAATATAAATCACACTGAAAACCAGAACTGGCATTTTATTCATTCCTATGTAGTAACTTATATTCATGTATAGTAAATTATGCATGTAGAGAAGTTTATGTGGATTAAAATTAGCAAATAATCTGGTTTACGTTGATTATTTTCATCACTTTTAGGCTTATTCCTAAAATATGCAAATGCCACTATGCAGACACATAGTATGGTGAACAAATACAAGGAGTTAGAGATGTGAGCATGCCTGCAGAGCTACAATCTTATTGACATTACCGTGATATGGCAGGATGGCTCCTATGCCTGAAGTGTTGGAATGCAAAAAAACAGGCTTTTTAGGAAGGACAGGCAAGTGAAGTGAGGAGGAAGTGTCGCCCTCTATGTGAGTGGCCAAATACTGTCCACGGAGCTCTTCCTGGGAATGGATCAGGAGCTGACTGAGAGCTTATTTAATGTACAGCAGGGACAGGTGACATTACAGTGGAGGTCTGCTACAGACCGCCTGATCAGGAAATTGAGCAGATGAGGCCGTCTGAAGACAGGTAGGAGAAGCCTCATGTTCACAGGCCCTGGCCCACAAGGGAAACTTCAACCACCTTGATAGCTGTTGGAGGGACAACAGTGTAGGTCATGAATGATCCAGGAGGTTTCTGGAAGGAACTAGGGGATGCTAGCCCTTTCCAAAAGGAAATGGGAAACCTAGTTACCTGGGATGTGGAGAAGGCTGAGGTACTCAACAATTTTTTTGCCTCATTCTTCACTGGCAAGTTCTCTAGTCACACCTCCCAAACTGCAGAAGGCAAAAAGGGGAAACATAACCCTCATGTTTAAAAATGGGAAAAAAGGAAACCCAGGAGACTACAAGGTAGTCAGTCACCTCTGTGCCTGGCAAGGTCATGGAGCAGATACTCCTGGATAACATGCAAAGGCACATGAAATACAGAGAGGTGATTGGTGATAACCAGCATGGCTTCATGAGAGCGCAAGAGCTCTCCATTGCTTGGAATAAGAAAGCAGACAGAGGATGAGTAAAACCAGCACGGCTTAGCAAGGACCTACTGGTCAAACTGAGGGAAAAGAAGGGCGGTGGAAACAAGATTGTGTCACCTGGGAAGAATACAGAGATGCTGTCCAGATTTGCTGTCTGGACCTGGGAAACTACAGGCTGGTGATCCTCACCTCTGTGCCTGGGAAGATCATGGAACAGATCCATCTGGAAGACATGTTAAGGCACATGAGGGATGAACAGGTGACCTGAGACAGCCAGCATGGCTTCACCAGTGGAAGGTTGTGCCTCACCAGTCTGGTGGTGTTCTATGACGGAGTGGTGGCATTGGTGGACAAAGCGAAGGCAATTGATGCTGTCTGTCTGGATTTCTGCAAGGCCTTTGACATGTTCCCTCATCACATCCTTGTCTCTAAATTGGGGAGATATGGATTTGATGGGTGGACTAAGGTATTGATTGGAAAGCCACAGCCAGAAAGTTGTGATAAATGGCTCTATGTCCAGGTGGAGGCTGGTGATGAGCGGTGTCCCCCACAGGTCTGCCTTGGGACCAGTGTTCTTTAACATCTTTATCAATGTCATCGATGATGGGATTGAATGAACCCTCAGCAAGCTTGCTGATGACACCAAGCGGAGCGGTGCGGTTGTCACGACAGAAGAGCAGGATGCCATCCAGAGGACCTCAACAAACTTGAAAGGAGGGCCCATGTGAACCTGATGAAGTTCAACACAGTAAAATGCAAGGTTTTGCACTTGAGTCAGAGCAATCCCAGATATATATTCAGATTGGGATAAGAACTCCTTGAGAGTAGNAAGGTTGTGCCTCACCAGTCTGGTGGTGTTCTATGACGGAGTGGTGGCATTGGTGGACAAAGCGAAGGCAATTGATGCTGTCTGTCTGGATTTCTGCAAGGCCTTTGACATGTTCCCTCATCACATCCTTGTCTCTAAATTGGGGAGATATGGATTTGATGGGTGGACTAAGGTATTGATTGGAAAGCCACAGCCAGAAAGTTGTGATAAATGGCTCTATGTCCAGGTGGAGGCTGGTGATGAGCGGTGTCCCCCACAGGTCTGCCTTGGGACCAGTGTTCTTTAACATCTTTATCAATGTCATCGATGATGGGATTGAATGAACCCTCAGCAAGCTTGCTGATGACACCAAGCGGAGCGGTGCGGTTGTCACGACAGAAGAGCAGGATGCCATCCAGAGGACCTCAACAAACTTGAAAGGAGGGCCCATGTGAACCTGATGAAGTTCAACACAGTAAAATGCAAGGTTTTGCACTTGAGTCAGAGCAATCCCAGATATATATTCAGATTGGGATAAGAACTCCTTGAGAGTAGCCCTGCGGAGAAGGATCTGGGGGTCCTGCTGAATGAAGAATGTAACATGAGCCAGCAGTGTGCTCTTGCAGCTCAGAAGGCCAATGGTGTTCTGGGCTCCATCAGAAGAGAGATCGCCAGCAGGGACAGGGAGGTGATTGTCCCACTCTACTCTGCTCTCATGAGGCCCCATGTGGAGTACTGTGTCCAGGTCTGGGGCCCCCAATACAAGAAAGATGTGGAACTGTTGGAGAGGGTTCAGAGGAGGGCCACAAAGATGATGAGAGGGCTGGAGCACCTCCCCTACGAGGACAGTCTGAGGGAGCTGGACTTGTTCAGTATGGAGGAGAGAAGACTGTGGGAAGACCTCATTGCAGCCTTCCAGTATTTAAAAGGACATCATAAACAGCAGGGAAACAACTTTTTACAAGGGCAGATAGTGATAGAACAAGGGGGAATGGTTTCAAGCTGAAGGAAAGAAGGTTTAGATTNTGAGTCAGAGCAATCCCAGATATATATTCAGATTGGGATAAGAACTCCTTGAGAGTAGCCCTGCGGAGAAGGATCTGGGGGTCCTGCTGAATGAAGAATGTAACATGAGCCAGCAGTGTGCTCTTGCAGCTCAGAAGGCCAATGGTGTTCTGGGCTCCATCAGAAGAGAGATCGCCAGCAGGGACAGGGAGGTGATTGTCCCACTCTACTCTGCTCTCATGAGGCCCCATGTGGAGTACTGTGTCCAGGTCTGGGGCCCCCAATACAAGAAAGATGTGGAACTGTTGGAGAGGGTTCAGAGGAGGGCCACAAAGATGATGAGAGGGCTGGAGCACCTCCCCTACGAGGACAGTCTGAGGGAGCTGGACTTGTTCAGTATGGAGGAGAGAAGACTGTGGGAAGACCTCATTGCAGCCTTCCAGGATTTAAAAGGACATCATAAACAGCAGGGAAACAACTTTTTACAAGGGCAGATAGTGATAGAACAAGGGGGAATGGTTTCAAGCTGAAGGAAAGAAGGTTTAGATTAGATGTCATGGGGAAGTTCTTCACTGAGAGAGTGCTGAGGTGCTGGAACAGGCTGCCCAGAGAGATTGTGGATGCCCCATCCCTGGAGGTGTTGAAGGCCAAGTTGGATGGGCCAACTTGGGCAGCCTGCTCTAGCACTAGATCTAGAGGCTGTCAATCCTGCCTGCACATGGGGGTTGGAACTTGATGATCCTTGAGGTTCCTTCCAATCCAAGCCATTCTATGATTCTGTGAAGAAACTACCTTTGAGTACAGCAGTAAGCTCCAGGCTGCATCTTCAAATATTTAGAACATCACTAAGTATAATTTCTGGAAAAGAAACTCCTAGGCAGTTTGCTACAGAAGAGAGAGAAGGAAAAGCCAGATAATAACGGTGAAGCACTTTTGCTTCCACCAAATGTACATGACTGCTTAAGATTTTATAATGTCCTCTGGATTTCAGTATTAGACTTCAGTGGGAATCCCTGGCTTCCCCCTTCTTTTGGAAATATGGCCAGTTTCTTCCTAGCAAGTTAAGATTTTAATTCTTGTTTTTCCATTTCTACCTCAAGTTTTTCTTTATTTTTTTTTCCTTTCTGGAAAACAGCATAGCTTTGAATAGTAATAATGACTGTTTTAGAATAGCTATAGCAACTGACTTTTGAAAGAAAATATGAAAATGTAAGACTAATGTAATTTTGACAGTAAAATTACAAGGAATTACATCAAATAAATATAACAGCGTCAATAAAAGGAGAAAAGAAAGAGCAAAAGCTGAACCTTGGGCAAAGGCCTTGTTAGGTCTGCAGCTGTGGCTGAGACAGGACAGCTTGTTTGCCAAAGCCTTCCAGGATTGAGCCTGAATTTAACCTGCAGTAAATCTTGTCATAAAACTGAATTTGTAACAGTCTTTTGTTATGCTACCATTTCCAGAAATTGCTTTAGAGTAATTTGAACATTTCAATTCCTGGAAAAATAGCTAACATGATATAGTATATATTTATTAGCAGACAAACACTGTAAATTGTTGATATTTCCACCTTTCAAGACAATTGTTAAAAGTGAAATAACAAAGCAGTCTTGTCTTAGGTGTGACAGTTTCTGCTCCTGGCACACTAAGCTCTTGTTTGATAGGCTATGTTCATTTCATATTTGTGTAATACCCTGGAAGAAATTAGGTTGTAATAAAGTCCATTTTTGTCACTGCATGCAGCAATGAATATCACACCCAGCAGGGTACAGTGGCACCTGGCTGTCCAGACCCAGCGTTGCACAAAGCCATCTGGGGGTAATTACAACAAGGTATTCTTTAAAGACCAGATGGGACCAAGGAACAGAAGCCCCTACCCCTCCCAGTCATTTACAACATAATTCCTTTCAATGATATACTTAATCCTCCCACCAGCTACGCTTTTCAGCTTGCTGTTGTCACTGTTCCTTTATGTTAATTCAGCTGAGAGACACAGAAAGAGAGGGAGCGGAGAGCAAGCTACCGGTGCCTCAAGGGACTAAAAGAAATTATTCATCCTTAAATTGTTTCCACTACACCAAGTACAGTAACATTTTTTTTTTTTAAAGAGGGCTGAAATTATCCTAAAGAAGGTCAATGCTATAGCCCTGTGCAACACCAGCTGAGTTTTATTCAGCCACCTGTTAGCTAGGAGGGCTCTGCACACGCTCATGAGGCATTTAACCAGTTTAAAGGGTCTTTTTATTGACTGGCAGCCTCCCTACATTCAGAGTGCTCTAGACATGGCCCTGCTTTGTGATCATATGTGGCACACAAGACTTAATTCAATTATGTTGTAAGCCTATCCAGTTTGTATCAGTGCCCTTTCACTTTTGTGTCATTTGTCTTGTATCTTGTAAAGAGTTGTATTTCTTTTTTTCTTTTCTTTTTTTTTTTTTTTTTGAGGAAAAGACGTGCACTCGAAGAAAATTGCCTTTATTTCATCATTCAGATTTGAACTGCAGATGTACAGGCTATACTTAAGAAAAAGAAAGTATTTTTATTTATACAAAAGTGGAAAACAAAAGTAGAAGTTTTCTGCAATTTTAAAATCAAAGATATAAGTATGCATTTCATTTTGAAAGAAAGCGAGGCACAGTTCAGACATATTTCAAATATTTAAGAAACAAATAGATAAATGAAGAGAGAAACATAAGCAAGTGTATTTAATAGTTTGAAAATTACCCAGCATGAATGACTGGATATTGCTATCCTTTCTTTAGAAGTAGTATATTAATTTTAAGGAAACCATACTGCAAATGACTTCTCAACACGAGTAAGCTTGAATATATTTGGGCCTTGGTTTTATAGTATATTTTAAATCTTCCCTGAATCAAAGTGCAAATGAATTGCAAATTTTCAAGCAGAGTGATTTTTTTAAAAAATGTAGCTTTGTACTACATTGCTTTACTCTTCCAACATTTCATCTGACCAAACATTCAAGGAAGTGCCAATCCCATCATTTAAACAAGGATCAAACATGTCCTTATGCTCACTTTAAATAGCTTCAAATTAATAATTTCTCTCACAGAAAAGTCTGTAAAGAGGAAAGTTCACTGCATTTACAAACCACAAATTTGAGCTAAAAATCACACAGTTGATATGCTTCCAATGAGTGTGGCAGAGTGGTAGAAGGGAGACTGAGCTCTTTTTCAAACTTGATTTATAGAGATTAAATTAGTTTATGTTAGAAACTGAAATCAATAAAAATAAAATGTGCTATAGTGAAATGTACCTTTTACCTTTTATAATGTCTTTTAAATTAAACATTAATTATACGAAATCAAAATTATAAAATCTTAATTGTAAAATCTTATCTTTGTTCAAAGTACATGTGTGAATTCCATCATAATAATAGATAAACACTTCTTTGTTCAACTGGAGTAAATATTAACTGACATTTCTTCCTTTTCCATTTTTCCACAGAGCAAAAGTCAGACAAAGGGCAGTAGTGCCAAGTTACTCACCAGTGTGCATGGTGAACAGGTATCTGTTGCTGATGTATCAGCCTCAGTGTTGAAATACTCTGACCATAAAAGACCTTTCATTTTCGCCCTTCATAATGTCTTCACTCGAAGTGGCTAAAAGAGCCTGTCATAACTATGAACCATTTACATCTTGCATTTGATAATTTTCTGGCTCATGTTGTCCACAAATGGATGGTTCTTTTCAGTTATCAAAAAGATTTGAGAAAGATTTTGGAGGGATTTTGAAAGACCTTAACTGAGTTAGAAAGAGGGGTAAATACTCTTGAGAATACTTGTCATTCAATTTTGTTTGTGATCTGTTAGTAGCACGAGTCCCACAGACATGTACCACATAACAGTATTACTAATTCCTCATCAAATAATTTAACCTGTACTATGGAGAAGAATTCCTGAAGGAAAACTGCAGTATTTAATTTTTCACAAAGACTGAAGAGAGAATTTCCAGGAAAGAGATGCAGAAAAGAATTTAATAACAAATCTTACATACTTGAAAACATATAATGGTCTTAACATTAGAATGAAATTGATTCTCTGTCTTCTTCAAAAGTAACTGGAATGAGTGTCAGATTCTGATTTTAGCCTAATTCCCTTCCCACTGAGAAAATATAAATATATATGTATAAGTAGAGAACCTGAGTACATGTAGTCGTACAGAAACAGTTTATTAATACAGAAACAGCAATACTAGAAATTTTAACCTTACTGAAGTCAATGAAAAACAAGTATTTTGCTGATAGCTTTCCACTACCTTGTTTCCATTGTACCATATTACTTTTCTGATTATGGACTATTGCATTATGTCACATTTATATGTAATTCCCAAAAATAGCTCTGAAAAAGATGAATCGTACGCATGAGTAAATATTTTTCTGTGATTTCTCGCAAATTCTTGCATTTTAACAAAGCTAACAGGAACATTACATCTCATATCAAAAATCACAGATAGATATAAAGAATGGACTAATGTAAAAAGCTTTCTTATCATCTCTGTTCGTAAAGGCTCTCAGCGATCTCATGACTATTTACTTAAGATGTAAGGATGTGGCAACTAATGTAATTTAATTAAAATAAGACTTATACTAGAACCTTATCTTGTGTCTCTCAACTACTCTGTCCACTTAAAATGCAAACTATTCCTGTGTAACCTCCTACTTCTACATGTGTTGACATCCGCTTCCTTCCTTTTATTATTCTGTCAGTTTAATTTTCTATATTTTGTTTGCCTAGAAATGCCTTCATAAAGCACAGTGTTGATGAAAATATATAAATCAGAGGTTACAAATCCCTTTTCTTTTATCATCTCCTCCTTTTTCTCTTGTAAGGTGTGGTGGTTTTTAAACTGCAAAGATTTCCACAGAAATCTCATTATTGCTGTTGCAACCCCATAAAGAAACAGAAGATTCCTCCATCAAAAATGAAAAAGCAAGATGCATGATAAGGCATATGGTGTTTGGATAAATACGAAAAGGTAAAAAATACACATTATATGAACTCACTTTAAATCCTTCTCACCCTATTTATTATTTTGAAGCCTTTTTGTCGTGTTCATCTTTATAGGCCAAGGAGTTCCATTGCTAGGTTGAGGGAAAAGTGACCTAGTAAAAAGACGACCCTGCTCATGGCAAGGGGGTTGAAATTAGATCATCTTTAAAGGTCTCTTCCAATCCAAACCACTCAATGATTCTATGAAAGATGTTAAAAGTAATGTAAGCCATAAAGCCATGGGGCATATTCGTGAAATAAAGAAATCAGTTGATGGATATTAAATATCAGGACACTACTAATGGCTCAGAAAGTCTTTGAGACAAGTCACTGGAAGTCTCTTCTAGGTTAATACCATTTTATCTGCTTGGCAGTATTTTCCTTTGGAGGTTCTTATTGATCTTGTTGGCTGATGATTGCTTGTTTTTCTGCTAGGGAAAACAGCATAAGCAGCAGTATCTATAAGCCTTCTCTGATTTTGTACGTGATTAAGACAAAAGAAAAATGAAAAGGGGAAGGGTCGAACAATTAAATATAAGAACAGGTAACTGCAGGAGGACACTGAGTAGAGCAATCCCAGGAACACCCACTACTCCCTGAAGCATGCAAGCAGACTGTGAACACACTATGCTGTCTGAAGTTATTGCAGAGCATAAATAGAGCATGAATAGGGAAATAATCTCCACCATTACCTGAATCTTTTTCAGCAAGCTTCCCTCTCTGGATGCTATGGATAGTCATAAGAAGATCAATAAAAAAAGCCCTGACCCTGTGATGACTCATGGATGGGGAGAAGTGCATTCTGAACATCAACGAGAATATACGAGTTCCTCTAGGAGTCCACCATGTGAGTTACTCGTTGTAGAAGGTACTGTTTCCTTCCTGCAGTGGGAGAAATGTTATTAACGAAATCTCATGAACTGCATGATGAACATGTCTCTGTCCTTTCCTCCACAAAGGATTTTTCAGCTTCTTCTGTGTCAATGGAATTACTGAATGGTACATATTGGGTGGCCTAAAAATTTCCTTACCCTCTTCTACTGAGGTAAGGGTCATCTGGTACTTGGAGCTTCTGTTGCCTTGTGGGAATGAGAGGAAGCAGAGCAGAAGAAATAAGTTTCTAAGGTAGTTTGAAGTAGCCTGACTAGATTCTGCACTTCTAGTCTGGACTAGAGATGGATGAAAAGAGGGAAAAAAGAACAGAGAAAAATTACAAACATGAAAGAGATGGAGAGACTGATTGAGGAGGAGGCGTCAACCCTCTAAGAAAAACATGCAAAAAGACATAGGAGAGTGAAAGGAAGGACCTGGACACCTTGCTTGCTTGGTAGCAAGACGGTGCCAATTTCAGCAATGGTATTGAAATTTCTGAAGTTGTGCTGGTATTGGTTCACCTTCTGAGGAGATATAGGATGAAGGGAAAGAGTTGCAGAAGTACTTTCAGATTAGTCAGTCTGCAGAGCCTAAAGAGAAGCAGAAAGGGTTGTTCCCCTCCCAGATGGTGCATATAACAGGAAAGCAGTGCTGTCACTTTGCAGGTGTCCTCTCCCAGGGAACTAGCCTCATGGCTGACTTTTCTTTCCCTGATATTTGACGTAAGAGTTCAGTCTGAGTTTTGTGTTAACAACTGTCTTGGATGTAACTGTGTGTCTTTTTTTAAAGAAAACCATAGATGAGCCCAATGTAAGTGCCAAGGCTGAGAAAACAGCACCAGTCTGGTGGGAATTTGAAATGATTCTGGGCTTTACTTGTATGAGACTTCTCATATTTTAAAATACAGGTATGTAATATAGTTGTGTCAATGACCATGTAATGAGGGAGCTAGGGAGGAAGGCTGCTACCACTGAACCATGTAGTTCAATGCTGGAGAGTTTTGTCTAGTTTGTTCTTTCTAGACTAGAGGATATGTCCCCAGTTTAATATGGAGAAAATTACTTTTTACCTTCTGAAGTACTGTCTAGACTTGTCAGTTTAGGAATTGTGAGAATAACTCAATTTCTCCAGCTTATCATGATCTTTTTGCTTGTTTGTTTGTTTGTTTTCAGATGCTTTTTGGTAGTAGAAATGTTTAGACTTGAGCATGTAAGCGCTGCATAGGGATGTATTTAGTGAGATGTGTAAAGATGCGATGTTGTTACGAAGAAAAACTGAGAAATCGTAAAGAAAGCAGTTTGTTACAAAGTTAGATATGATTTGCAACTAAAATTCAAACATTTTCATCTGGGTAGAGGCAGAAACATTCAAGATGAGAGAAAAAAAAGAGTTAATATTTTCTTTGCTAACTAGAGTAGCGGTTTTTTTGTCATTACATACTGCCCACTGATCTGAATGTACATTTCACTTACTTTGATAGATACTTGCCTTGGTGAAGATTTCCATATTCTTGGCTCACTTCATAGTTAAACTTAAAGAGAACTTCTACAAAAGAGAGTGAATTGTCAAGAATATGTAAAAAGGTTGTAACGTTATACCAGAATTCCACATATTTTTATGAAGATTTTTAAAAATGAATATTTCTTTACATCTCATTGTTTCTTTAGATTCTAATAAAATAGTATGAGTTTTAGTCTTTGATTTTATAATATCTTTTAATTTGATATGAAGGTTTTTTTATAAAGTAGAATTAAATATAAAAATGAGGGGTTGCCTAATATTGTCATCAGCATGTCTCATAAAAGGTTCTGAAGAGTCTTCTGCGTAGTTATATATGTTGAGCATCATTTTCTTGCATTCTATGAGCACTTTCCGGCACATATGTCCCTCAATGTGAGATACCTGGGTAGCAACAATAGCTGGCTATGTTTATATTTTATATTTCAGATTAAAAAGTCTTGAAGTTTTTGATGAATAGCACAAGTTCGTTGCTTGTTTACTGTGGATAACAGTTAATTCAGATGAAAATATGACGGAAAGTGTAAGAAAACCTAATAATGAAGAGTCTACTTTTTTTTTTTTAATGTCTTCATTCATGGAATTAGTTTTAAAAGAAAAGTACAAGGTTCCCAATTTCTGGATATAGATGTAATTTATTTAGGAAGTTAAGCACAATTTATTCTCAATGACAATTCGTGTTATTATTGCAGTATGACATTAAAGCAATCAGATGGTTTCTTAAGAAATGCTGTCTGAGAATGGATGTTGTTAGTACTGTATAGAATTCAATAGAAGAAACTTTGCCTGTACTCAGGTATTCAGTCAAGAAAAGGACCAAAAATGACTGTCTTGGCCTTTGCTAATAACATGGGCAACAGAATTTCACATTTTCTTTCCTTCCAGCCAATAACTTCTTTTGAGTAACATCATGCCCAAAAAAGCCTTTGAGCTTGACTTGCATAGTAAAACAACGTTTTGTGTCTGCTTTCTTCAGAATTTTGAACACTGCCAGAACAGTATAAAGTATGCAGATGAGAAAGACTGTAGCTTTTTTTAGT
Organism: Penelope pileata; assembly: GCA_013396635.1. Taxonomy (NCBI): domain Eukaryota; kingdom Metazoa; phylum Chordata; class Aves; order Galliformes; family Cracidae; genus Penelope; species Penelope pileata. The sequence continues at coordinate 192,613 of WBMW01005774.1, forward strand.
AAATCAAACAATGCTAGGAAATGCTTGCAAGAACTAGAAAATGATCACTTACATTGTTAGATTATTAGACAAAACTCTGGCCTTGTTTTTGGCAGCTAGACTTCTCCAAAACAGCAAAGACGGGCAGATACAGAAGGCAGCATAGTCCAGCCATCAGCCACAGCTGGCAGTTATGCTTAAGCTACATTTTTCTGTGGAGAAAGAGATTTAATAGCATGGATGGGGGTTGTTCTGTGATGAATGCTCCTGAATATGATCTCACCAGATGCAGAACACCAGAATCTAAAGACAGGACTGCATTTTGTTCTTTTGAGCTCTCTGCTGTGTTACTTTCCCTTAAACAGAGTACTTAGCATTCCTTTTTGCAGAAAAATTCTTTCAAAAGAAAAGAAAGTTCTTCTTCATTGAGAGGTCTGGTTATATAAGGGAACTGGAAATATTTGTCAGATATGAGGTAGCATAGATAAAGAAATCTACTTCTCTTGAATTACCATCAGGGAAAATTCTGTTTACCGTTACCTGTATGCAGATTTGAACTATAGGTTTTCAAGAACATGTAGAGCATAGAACTATGTTTTTCTTGTTCAAAGGTTGCAGACTTAGGGTGATGAGAACAAAATACATGCTTACAAAAAAGAGAATGTGGATACTTTTGAAAGAGAAAACACTGAATAGATGATTAAATGCTAAGATTAGGATTTGTTGTTCCTTTAAAAAAAAAAAATACATTAAAAGGCCTTAAAATATGAAAAGAGTAGTGAGGCAAAAAAAAGACAACCCAAACAAATAAACAAAAAGCACACAAAAACCCCCCCCACACAAAAAGATCTTACTTGTAAAATATATAAACTACTACCCAATAATAATAAATATCACCTTGGCAAGGGTTGTGTCTGTGAGCTTTCTGAAGCAGTAAATCTTTGCTGGAGATGTGAACAAGCGAAGCAGCAGTGCACTCTATGGACAAGGGGCACACTGGGAATGGGAAGAAGGACAGAAAGATAAAAGACAATGGAAAATAAAATTATAAATATATAACCCCCCCACACACACTTCCCCTCCCCTCATCCTCCCCCCTTTTTTTTTGGTTGGTTAAATGGTAAAACGAATTTTGAAAAACAGAAAAGTAATTATCAAAATTGCCTGCATTTTTTACCTAGTCTGTATATAAATTGTTTATAGCAATGCTGCTGAAAAGTCTGAAAAGAGATTAGCAAACTGGATATGCAAATAAATGAGTAAATGGGATAAAACCTTGGAAGTATAGATTTTTCCAGTCAAGAACAGAGGAAAGTTATCAAAGGGATCCACTGCCACCCTATTTTACATTGTGGTCGTGGTCATGCATAGTTATGTACTGAGTTCTTCTTGAGGCCTTCAGAGTTCCTCTTGATAAGAGGAATAATTTGACGGCATTGGTGTGTCACTGTATGGTCTGTATGCCTTTTTGTCCTCCGAGTCTAGAGCAAAATGAACACTATGGGTAAGGAAATAAAACAGCCAGGCTCTGCCCTGCTCTGTTGTCCTTCCTGGGACCTTCCTGGTGCTGCAGATCTCCAGCTGTACTGGTAGGAATCACTTTGAGCTCAAGCAGCGGCATTTTTATGCATATCTGTTACATTGCCATGCAAGTTTGAAGTCAGATTCCATAGAGTAATTTCACCTTTGAATCAATTTCAATGAGACCAAAGCCAAAGCCAAAATGTGTTGTTCTTCTGACAGAACCAGTTACAAGGGAAAAGAACTGTTCCTGACAAAAGGCATCTGAAACAAAAGTTCCTCATAAATTCTGTGGGCTTTTTGTGAAATCACTGTTTTCATTCAGAGTGGTACAAGTAATGAAATATCATAGTGTTTAGTGATGGAAGTGAGTGTTTTCTAGTGCATTTAGATTCTGCAATTATTTAAATATGGAATCCTTTTCCTCTAAGGTACTTTCATGTATAAAACAAGAGATTTGATCCTGCAGGACCTTTTACAAGTTAATTCTCATTTCATATTGATTTTTATGGAAGTTTTGTATAAAGACTGTAAGTAATAATAAAATTCCCTTTATTATATATTGGTCAAGATGGAAAAAAATGTTCCAGAAAACAAACTAATTTTTTCTTCTGTATGAATCTGAAAGCATGTCTTATCATGCGTACTACAAACCACCCAAGGTTATCTGTTTGCTCACATTTCTTGTAACTGCTTATTCATCAGTTTATTAGAGAACCTGCTACTAGATATCTCATGAGGGCATCCCTGTGTTTCTGAGTAATATGCCACAGAAATAGGGAGCTGGCCTTCAAAGAGATGCTCTGTATTCTGAAGTGGATGGCATAGCCATCACCCTGCCTAATTTACATTGCTTTTTGGCTGGGAGGAGTAAGGCATCTCTGAGCTACCCTCTGCTTCATATAACTTGTTTGCAGTGCCTCCTCCAGTTCTTTTACAGCAGTGAGTATCTAAATTCTATTGTGATTTGCAATTTAGAAAAATAAGTATGTGGACCAATATATACAGATAAATACAGTAATGATCAAAAGTCACAGGAATCTACTCTTTTTGTCTTCAAAGCCAATATAGGATGGTCTGAGCTTCCTAAACACCTTTAAAGCCTAGTCCATTCTGGTCCATTCTGGTCTTTTTATTGACTTCAACTGAAGGATTAATCTCTCCACTCTTTACTGGAACAAGCCTTTCTTTGTTGATAACATGGGTGTTTCCAGCTGAAAATTCACTACTTATATTTGCTTGGGTGTAAATAAGATGTTATTTTGCTCTAATGTTCTCTAGAGGGCACGCCTTCTATGTGTTCCACACCTTCTTTATACTTCCTCTGCCAAGAGCTAAAAGTTGTTACTTAAAATATTATCGTAGTTTCAAAGTTGATTACAGTAAACAGACTTTTTAATGATGCTACTTACTGAATTCATTAATCCCAGGTAAGTGAAGAGTTTAAAATATTAAAATAGTAAATGTACAAATCTGTTTTAGGCTTTGCAAAAAAAATGCACATTGATATGTAACTCATTATCCAGTTTTTCAATTACTGCAAGTTTTTTTTATTATTATTATTTCACTATTTTTGTTTTACGTATCTGGACCATAAATATTAAAGCACATCTATCCTTAAAGTAAAAAAGGAAAACAGCAATCTTGATGCTAGAACAACTAGAAAGAAGCAATAAATTATTGCTGTAATGACATACTAATTAAAATTTTTCTTGTAACTCACATATGTAAGTGTTTGAAGCCCAGCAAATTTCTCTTTTCATTTGTGAAGTGTGAAGGTAAATTGCCCAGTGACAGTGGGACATCACTAACAAGTACAAATTGAATAACATGCTATCTTGCTCTATTAGTCCTGACTAGCATGTCTGAATTAGATATTCAGCACACTCCCCATTGTAGGTCTGATTGATAAATGCTAAGGAGAATTTGTCAAAACAACAGGGGCTACACCCAGTGGGACATCAATATGCTCCATTTAGTCACCCACCCGGCACTTCCTACATAGGATTGTCACATAAAATTAAGACTAGCCGCTAACCAGCCATCAAGCTTGCAGCAGACATCAGGCAGCCTGTGTTCTGTATGCATATTAGTCACATGCTTAACAATTTGGGCTGTCATGACTGAAGCATGTGGTGACCTCTGGAGCAGAGGTTGAATTTTGCAACTACATTGAGACATCACGCTCAGCTGTTCAAGATTTTAGGCCATTTCCTGCCTGATCTGTGCACAGATGCACTGCCCTAAGCTATAATCTGTGGCCTAGTCCAAATGACAAATGGCACAGTGTAGATTATTGCATTATATATTAAGTACTACAAGTCTGTAAATTATAAGTAAACTACTGTTCAGCCTGAATGTCTCCTCTGTCTTTTAGAACCCTTTCTTTCACAAAGCTTCTTGTGTGCAAGATAAATAAATATTTGGAAAACGGAGACATCAAAGTTTAAAGACTGAAATGTGCTGTTTTCCCTGCAGTTAGCTGCTTGAATATGAAACACTTTTGTTCCAGCCATAATTCAATAAGTCATTGCTGGACTTGCTTCTCCTCTACCCTTCTTCTTTTCACTGAGAATTATTAGCAAATTAAGTTTTTCTAAGGGTTCTATATGTTGAACTATTTATACCAGATAAATAGTACAGGCCAGTGTTGTTAGCCACTTAGTTACATAGTTCATTCAGTATGGATTAGGCATGCAATATGCAGCACTAATAAAAATGAGTAAAAAATCTGAACATCATCAGTTCTGAGGGATATAATTTGTCATTCTATTATGCTTAGTCTCTGTTTATGCTCTGAAGTTCTTGTTTATATGTGAAGCAGCTGTAAAGAGTACTGAAAAAACAAGCTAGAGGGAAATCCATTCACTCCCTTTCTCATTATTGAGCTGTAATATTTTGGAGGGATAAACAGGATTTTTGGCAGAATGTGATTGTGCACTTCCTATGTGTACTTGGGACTTCAATATGTCAATTATATAATATCAACAACTGAATTTTAGATGGAAAATGGGAAACAGAAGGGGAAGGGGAAGGGGAAGGG
>WBMW01005774.1:197618-209524 GCA_013396635.1 Penelope pileata
GAGGAGAGGAGAGGAGAGGAGAGGAGAGGAGAGGAGAAACAGATGCCCAAATATCTTGAAGAAAACCTAGCCATTTAATATACCCGTAAAATGGATAACATCCATAAAAAGGATGTCTTATGACATCCTTTAACTCACAGTCAGAGATTATAAAAGCACAGTTTTTCTTTTGCATTCTTCTTATTGGCAAACATTAATAGAAATCACTTTTGTTAAGACAGGAGAAGGATTAGTAACAAACTTTGTCACAATGTGTTGAACCAAGTGTTGTAACCTAGAAGTATGCGCAAAGAGGAGTGCCAGCATTGGATTTTCAGTTGTTCTGGTTGTAGGATCAAACATTCACATCACATCTTTATCAACACTGAAGTTGATGGTTCAACACATTCATGAGTATATTGGTGACTTTGGCAATTTTTCTTGAAATTATGTATTGAATTCTTGTATTCACTCTCCTGTTGTGATTGGTAGTGTCACTAGTAAGCAAATGCTCTGTACACTGGCAGACAACCTCTCAAGCTCCCATTTTGCTAATGAACTGAAAAACCCTATAGAGTCTGTGAAAATGAGATTTGTAAAACTTTTGCAATCTAGTTATTCAAATATGTATAAGAATAATCCATGTTAAGGCCACAAACCAACTGGTTATCTAGATAAGACTCATTTACAGATTAATGTTGGACTTGTGTACAGATTGACAAAAATGAACTTGTCCTGTCTGCTGTGAGAATTCCACAGGATAAAAATTAGGATTTGAAACAATGAGAGTTTTTGTGAGTTTTTGTTGGGGTTTTGATTTTGGTTGTTTTTTGTTTGATTTTGTTTGTTTTTCCTAAAATATGCAAGAACCTTCTTATATTTCTTGGTATGAAAAGAAAGAGAATGTATTGAAACCAAATGACCTTGACTGCGTATTAAGAATGAATGACAGAGCATGTGAAGCAAAGAAAGGGACTATAAGCATGTGAAGTCATCAGGAAAAAGGGATGATCAGGAATTTATTCTGGGAAATGAAAATCAACTTTGTGAGTATAAACTGAGGTGGTAGCGTACAGGAAAGCTTGATCAGACTTTCCTATAAGGATCCAGTTCAGCAAACTGTGTACATTATTTCGCCTCATATGAGCAATATAGTTAGAAATAGTGAATAAGATTTGAGTCTCAGTTATATACAAAGTCTGTAGGGTAGACAATAATTCAAAGATGATGTCATTTCCAGTTTCTCTCGTCCTGGTTGTTCAGTATTAGGGGAAAATGCTATGAGAGCTCCTATTGAAACCTAATTAAAGTTAACATTGTCTTCCAATGAAGATAAAAAAAAATACATTGTATGAATTCTGTACACAGTATCACGTGTAGGTATACAATCTGATATACATATAAATATGATCTACAATGAAAAATACACATTATATTTTTCTGGAGAAATTTACATGGATATTAAAGTAGGAACTGGTGGCTCATGGGCACATTAAAAAAAGCTGAAGTACAAGAGAATGAGAATATTTGTAGACTGATTCAGAATATGTCATAGCAATTAATTCATGCAAATACTCTCGAAAACAAGTAATACAATCAATTTGGCTTTTTTTTTTTTTTTTTCTTTCTTCATTTCATAGAATCATAGAATCATAGAATGGTTCAGGTTGGAAGGGACCTTAGAGATCATCTTGTTCCAAGCCCCCTGCCGTGGGCAAGGACACCTCCCACTAGACTAGGTTGCCCAAAGCACCATCCAGCCTGGCTTTGAATACTTCCACGGAGGGGGCATCAACGACTTCTCTGGGCAACCTGTTCCAGTGTCTCCCCACCCTCACAGTGAAGAATTTCTTCCTTACATCTAGTCTAAATCTACCCTCTTCCACTTTATAACCATTACCCCTTGTCCTGTCATTATCTATCCTTGTAAAAAGCCCCTCCCCAGCTTTCCTGTAGGCAATTTGTTTTTCTTTTTCTTTTTGTGTGTGCATCTATTTCTTTTGCCTTATGGGGGTGACATCCTTGCAATGGGCTAGCTGGTAGGTTTGTTTTTCAATTTGTTTTTTGAAGAAAGATAGGAATTGAAACTTCTTTTTAATTAATTCAAATTTTTTATTTGTTACAGGTTAACAGTGATTTCTTTTGTATGAAATATATCATACACAAAAAAAGGCTTATTAGGTTACCCACAAATGCATTCAGTTCTACCTTGAAAAACAGAGAAAAAAATCGTTTTTTTTCAAACTCTTCAGGAAAAAAGTTACTGAAGTATTTTCACCCCATGTGAAGAATAATGCTAGTCTATGTCTGCTGCAGCTCCACTGAAAGCAGCAGCCTGCTTCCATTGCCTGAGGCAACACATAGATGATGGATAGTGTACCAGATGAATCTTGTTCTCATCTCCATTCTAATCTCACTCTACAGATTGTCATCAATATCATCAGTGTCAGTAGCCCAAGCTACCACTCTGAGCCTGCGAGCTCCCCATCAGTGCCAGCCCTGCTGCTCCTCCTGGGGTTTGCCCCTCTGCCTGTGCCATCTGTGGTAATACTTAGTGCTCATTTCCTGTGTCTGCATGCAGGCAACAGATGATGGAAATAGAACCTGGGCTCTAATGGGTGGCCCACATTGCAGCAGAACAGGAAAGATTGTTGCAGCTGATGTGGCATGAAATGGATGCTTTAGGTGACAAATATTCTAATATCATTTTACGTTCATAATTTCCTATATATGTTGAAAGATCATTAAGATTGCAGAAAACAAGCATTCAAATCTTAGAAACGCAATGACTAAGGCAGTTCTATGGTTTGAACACTATCCCTTGCATGATACCAGTGTTTATTATAGTATGACAGAACAACAGAGTTACATTTTCACAAAATGTGCTCTTCTTGAAGCTCCAGGACTGTCAGGAAACTTTGTCTGCAGTGTCAGAGATATGCTTATAATTCAACACATAGGTCCATGTATTATTTACTATTCACCATGCAACTAATTCAGAACACAGGATTTTTAATTCCTTAGATTTCTCTTTGATGATCATACTTTAGCATGAACTGTCAACACACATTAATGAATAATTGTTCGATATCACATTACAGTAAAATGATAACATACCTATTTTCAAAAAAGAGGTAAACAGAAGCACAAAAACACTAGTGTTAGATATCATAATTTTGTTGTACCTAGTTTGAAAAATTAGTATATTTTTCCAGAGTATATTTTTGTCACACAGATGTCTGCAACTGGACAGCCACAGAATTATAAGCACTGAGCACAGAATATGGTTAACACGTTTCAGCACTACATCAGAACTAGATGGCAGGGTAGTCATGTACATCAAACAAAATCTTTCAAAAACACTGCTGTTAGTGTAGGTGTCTTCAAAGTGTGTATTGTTTTGTTTTTTGCCATAGAAGAGGACAAAGATTCAGGCTGGCCTAAATACATGCAGTTCCCTGGGAAATCTACAAGACAGATAAAGTAGCCAGGATACTGTCTCTGTTGCAAGCAGTGGTAGGTAGATTCATAGACTTGCTCTTGACCACTTCAAGACACAATTAAATGAGGTTGCGCATGTTGACACAAATGTGTACTTTCTTATTACATTTCGTAAGTTCCAGTGTGCAACTCTCACTTGCAGGACCATGCTCTCAGTTTCTCCTTTACCTCAGAGTGTGTGCTCCCAACATCTTCCTCCTCCAGGCTGCTGGGAGCAGCCCTGCCCTGCCACCATCAGAAGCTTTGCATTGCTGTCTTCTTTACACTCTCATGAATCTTTACTCCCCTTGTTATGGCTTGAATGTCAGTGGAGAGCAGAAAGCACACAGGCATAAATTCACCATGAACTCAGCATCACATCACTCCTAATGTTTATTCCAGGCAATCTGAACTCATATCTCTATATCTAGATATCTCCAGATACCGCCTTAACAGGTGGGCAGCTGCTGCTTGGACCTTAAGATAACACAAAGTTGGTTGACCAACATATTCACATGCACACAAAAAAAGAGTTATAACAATTATTTCAATAGGGAATATGCCACTGTTTTCTGTCAAGAAGGTAACACTAAACTTCAGCTTAGAAGCTGAAGAACTGCAGTTGAAAAACAGCTTTGTGATAGCAAGGTGTTGCCCAGAGATGAAAAAGGGAGCCAGGAAAGGTGTGTTTTGCTTTCAGGTGTTCTTGTGGAATACTGAGGAAGGAGAGTGGAGAGAAAGTCTGGCAGCTAGTGGTGCAACAAATCTCTTCAGACTAGGGGCAGGAGAGTCTGGCTAGAGAGAAGTGAGGACTGAAAGTCCTCTGCTGAGAAGCAATGGCCTGTGAACAAAGAGGCAGGAAGAAGGGGCAGTCAGAATGGATGGGGAAGTGGGAGGGGGAAAGCTGGCAGGTACAGCATGGGGCTAAGAGGAGCTCTAGCAGAGAAGCTGATTTCTGAACTTTAGTGTTAGGGGAGATAAAACGTCACAGGATGTTAATATGGCCCACGAGGAGAGAAAAAAAAAGAGTAACCGATCTGTGTTTATTGGCAAGAAGCATTTCATCTTCCATCTAAAGAAATGTGGGCTGGCTTTTCCATACAAGGGTTAAAATTTACATCACTACTGGAGATCTGTTTAAGAGTGCGTGAGGGTTAAATACACTGAATCCTCATCCCGTACACAGTAAGGCAGCTACAAGTCAAACATAATGACAGTGCTGATTAATTAGGTACTCCTACCCCCAGCACTTGGGAGTGATTTATTGAGACACATCTCTAACCTGATCCATTGTGCTGACTGGATTAATGGAGTGAGCTAGAGAAATTCACTGGCAATGTTAGATACAGAGCAGGAAAGCATTAACCCTTGGAGCTTTCTTATCTAGCCTATTGACAGAATATTAATTATGACAAAACATACATGTCTCACCTAATTATCTTTCAATAGCTAAGCATATATTTTTATTCATGCCTGATGAAGATACTGGAGTGAAAATCATTTGTGCATAAACATTTTAGAAAAATAAGGAGATAACACTGAATTTACAGTGTCCACTGTAAACAGGAGACTATAAACGTCTTCCTTTAATTCTTGACCATTTACTTTAGATTATTAGAACAACTGATGGAGCAAGCAGAAGTTGTTATTTTGAAATATAAATTGGGGCATCATTAGATGTATATATACAAACACTCACAATGCAGTATAAATACTATGTTTTTCCTGTCTCTAAGCAGGCTTATCTTCTCAAACTTTGGCCCATTTCTGAAGTCATGTAATGGTATTTACTAAACCAAATTATACTCCAGGTTATTGGTGTACTCAGAACTTGAGACATCAGCTCTGTGTGATTGTAAGTCTCAGTGCTCAAGCTGATTTTAATACCTACTGTGTCCAACTATCCAGGATGGAGTAGGTGCATCCCACAAGGTGAGAAGAGCTTACACAGTCTCCAGGGAGACTTCAATGACTTCGGAGATTTATTCTTTTCTTCCTAGTGAAGCAGGATCACTGCATCTCACACAAGTGTCTGCTTCCAGCAATGAGCAGGGCTGTGAGTGCAATTTATCTGTCTAGTATTGAATCTTGTAGTTCACATTTGCAGGACAATAATCCTAAATCATCACCAGATGTAAATGAGAATGAATACATATTTGGTGGACTTTTCACAAAGTTGAAGGAGTCTTCTGGGCAGGAAAAGGGAAGATTAAAAGTCTCTAAACATCAAAAGATTTTGTTTCAAGATTTTCAAAATGAAACATTGTTAGTGTTCTGATCTGAAAAATGGAAGTGAGGAAAATAAAGTAAATAAAAAACGCAACACTTTTCTAGATTAATATCCACAACTGCCCAGAGAAGTTATGGATGCCCCCTCCGTGGAAGTATTCAAAGCCAGGCTGGATGGGGCTTTGGGCAACCTGGTCTAGTGAGTGGTGTCCTTGCCCATGGCAGGGAGGTTGGAGCAAGATGATCTCTAAGGTCCCTTCCAACCTGAACCATTCTATGATTCTGTGATTCTAATATTAAGCCCACAAACATTCTAAACTCCAGATCTTTAGGAATTTAACTTATGAAAAGAGGAAACAGAATAAAAACATGCTGTTTAGTCATACCTGAATGGAAATTATGCTCAGCTAATTCAGAAAGCAAGTATTTGTATTGCACTGATCGCTGTATGTATAAATTTTGTCTGAGCTGTGTCTAGATATGAGGCAGCTATGCTCTAATATTGCCATTTGCAGTCCTGTTTCTCCAGATCTGCTTTGCTCTGGTGGGATCACAGCCACATTTTAAGAGACAGTTTACAGAGCCAATCTTACCCTTTCAGTGAAACTGGTAGAGCACTTCTAGTTATATTTGTTCCAGATATACCATAAAAACATAGATGAGAACCATTTCTGCCAGTATCTGAGCTGCTGTTGTGGAGGAGAAAGTGAGTATGAAACACCTCTCCTTCTGTTCCTTGCCCCACTTCTGTTTCCTTCTCCATTTTTCCATGGGTCTACAAAGCAAGCACTTCTTCTCAGAAGGAAAAATTAGTCCAGTATGAAGCCTTTTTTTTCCCCTATGGAGAGATTTGTGCGTCAGGTACATTGTTTGATTGTTTGAATAGAAACTGGTCATTTCTACTGCATACAAAAGGCATTTTTGTGAAAAAAAATGTAGACATATTCCAGATGATTATCATAGATGACATAGATCTGTAAAATATCACATTATTTCAAATCTGACCACGGGCCTTTTTCTGTATAGCTTGAAGTTTGCCATCCCAGGAATCTGTTGTTATTAGTACAGTCAAGGAGAATGGAAGTCTCACTACTCAGATTACTTATTGTTTCCTGAGCAGGAGGAAAATTAATTCATTTTTCTCTTTGACTTCTCTGTATAAATATTTGAAGTCAGGACAGGGCTGCAATGTCTTCATTAATACTTTTATTCCGTATTTTTATTCTTTGTATTCTGATCTTTTCAGAAACTCTTCCTAGGCATGCGGGCTAAGTACATGGTATAATCTGAATTTTAGATGCAGGACATTTCTAAGAGGTGTGACAGACATTCTGAGTGATCAGAACTTCACCAAGACTGTTTTAGGGTTTCACCCTTTGGAAACAGAAGAGGATGAAAAATTATTTTTCCCAAATAGGAAATATTCCTTTTCACCCTGCAACTGAACTATCTGCCAGGCAGAGGAATGGGCTGCATTAGTAGTTGCTGCAGGGAGGTCTTTCAGAGGGATCTGACAGTTCAGCATGGGTTTCTCCTGATGTATAACTCTTAAAACATTTACTGACCAGGAGTGACGTGAAAGATGGATGCTCAGAAAGAAGTGCTTAATTAGAATGCAAAGGTTTGCTAAGAAAACTGATTTATTTCCTTTTTTGCCATTCTCCATGCTCTGGACATCGTAACAATAAGGGACAGTTTAAGGAAGCCAAGTATCAGGACACTTTTTCATTTAAAAGAGTCACTGGGATTTATAATCTAGCTGCCTGAGACATATCTGTACTGCAAGTAATTACATCAGTCTGCCAATATGGCACATACAGGAAGAATAGTACATGAGAAAACATACATCAAATTTAGGCATTGCAGAGAAGATTCAGGTTAGATTGGAAGCTGAAGCAGGAAGACAGCTAAATGATCTCTCAGGGTCCCTAATTTTTCTTTGATTTTATTAATATTACTTACATCTGTGTTTTTTTTTTTTTATTATTTTTATTTTTACTTTTTCTTTTATTCACAATAATAAGCATAGAATTGGAAACAAAAGAAAAAAGAGAAAACTGAAAATTGCTTGTTTAAATTATTTTCTCTGTTCAAAATCAATCTTGAATTATTCATAAAAGGAGTAGTGAAGGAAGAAAAGTAGGAGGCTGAAAAATGGCGTGACTCAAGCTGTGCCATTTTTTGTAATATGCTCTCTAACAATAATGCGAAAGGTAGGAATAATGTTAGTAGGAATGCTACAAGGAGAAGGGCTCCTTGCTGTGTGTCTCATACTCTTCTCCTTAGCAGTGCTACAAGTCAGAGTTAGGTGAAACACTGGGCTGTTCTTGAAAAACAATACTTACAGACTGAAAGTAAAAATATTTTCAGGATATTTATGGTTTTATAAAATGCATATATGTGTATGCTTATAAATGTTATCTTTATAATTGCACAGATATAAGATAGATAATGCATAAATCATACATATTTAAGTAAGATGTAAAATGTACATTCTAGATCAGTACCTTTTAATTAGTCCTAAACTCTCCTTACTCCTGACTGGTTGATGTCCTGAGAATTTTATACTGGAAAAACTGTCGGCAGGACAAAATTACAGTGTTTCTTCAGATTTCAATTTGCACTCCCCACTAGATTTACCCTTGGGCAAGTCTGCTCCTATATCTCCTTGGAATAAAGTGTTCTCTGGACCACACTGGCATATGATACTTAGCCATGTCAGATGTCTTTTTTAAATTCCATCTCATCTCTGCTAATGCTTCTACTCTCCCTGTAGTTCTCATCCTTGTGAGCAATGGATGACATTTTAAGAAAATTTGGACAGTTTTTGTTCTCATGGCCAGCTCCACTACCATTTTCAAAATGATTTCTATTAAGCATATCTTTTTGATCCTTATCTCACAGTGGTAAATTTTGTTGTGCTCGCATTAGATAGTAGCTGGTATGACTCTTGGCCCAGCCAGAACTGTGAGATAGGGATCTTCAGCCTGAGCTGAGCAGTCAATAGATGGAAGGGATAGAGCACATACATCTCCTGTGTGATTGCATTTAGTGTGGGAGTCAACAGCAGAAATGCAGGAGCCAGGGACATTAGATTATTTAGGACATCTAAGATATCTGCAGAAAACTGGTATACATGACAAAGGACAGAAGTGAGTATACTCATTAGTGGAGCAGCACCTGCAAATACATGCTAAGCTCAGAGGGACTATAAACTTAAATTAAGCAGCTGCCTTGATCCTTTAAGGTCTGTATATGTATGTTTGTAAGTATATACATTACGTAAGCATATATGCACATGCGTATATTTGTTTTTGTATGCTTTAATTGCACATTCATTGTAAAATCATCTAGAGAATGTTGTAAAGCAACCTCTGAGATTATCTCATGCTCACATGTCAAGTGAGTAGAGTTTGAAAAAAACACATGACACTGTTAAAGAACTCTGTATGGGTGTTGGGGTAGGATTTAGCATTTGTGTAATTCACAGGGCAGACTGGTAGATGAGAAATACACAATAAGGATGGTTTTCTGTACATACGTACAGCTTCTTTCTCAATGAGATTACAATTCTAATGAAATTTGAACCACGACAACAATTCCTAGGTGCCGCCAAGGTAAAAATAACACTTCACAGAAAATAAAAGCTAAGATAGACTCAGGAGCAATTTACTGTAGGGATAAAAGAACATTTCATGTCTGACTCAAAGGGCAGGAATGGGCACAAAACCAAGCATTTTTAACTTGCAACACAACAATTATTTTATGGTAACAGTTCATATGCACACATTTTCCCCATAGATGATACTTAGTATGTTGGCCTTTTTTCATGGATTGAAAAGCTATTCCTTATAACTTCAGTTTAGTGCAATAAAAGGTCATGCATACAGGTGATGTGGCAGAACAGTGAACACACTGTATGTACATCCAAGCAGTGATTTATTCAAGTAATTGTGATGGTAGAGGATGGAGGATGCTTAACAGACTTGAGGCACCTCAGTTGATCCAAAATCTCTCAGCTTGCTGAGGATCAGTGCAATATAAATTCAGAACTAATGACATTATGCATAGAAAGAGCATTTCCATGGAATGAAAGTTCTTTTTTCTATAACTCTGGCCTGGTATTACTCTTCCCTACAAACACTGAACTCTCACCATTTTTGCTGACTCTGCATTTCTGCTTTTTCTATGAGTAATAATTCCATGTATTACTTTTGTTTACTCCTTGAAAACATGTCTACATTCTCTTAAAATATTTAAGCAGCTGATAGATTGTTCTAAGCAGTTAATATCATGTTTAGATTTAAGCACATACTAGAATTTGTTGTGTTCCCTTTAGAAAGGAGTTGTCCTGAATTAAATGGGATTTGAGCTCTTACGTTTTTTACTGATACGGAGTCTTTCTGAACTTTATTCAGTCAAATGCAAAATCTTTATTCATGCCTCTATAAAACACATCTATTTTAAAGCCAAAATGAACTGCTAGAACATATAGCCCAGCCTACTCCATAATAAACCAAAGAACTCACTCAAATATGCCGATGTAAGGTAAAACATACTATATAAACTACTGGTATAAAAGAAGTAAAGCACTTAAGTAGCTGAGGAAGCAGAATCCCATTTTAGCATGATACATTAGGGCAATATGATATTGATATAAAATGCAAGCTGTATATGAAGTCCTTATTCAAATAGGAAGGCATTTTCAAACGGTGGATAGTAATAATTCCTGCCTAAATTGAGTCTCTTTGTGCTTTTTAAGCATTAGGAAAGGAAAGAACAGAGAATGATGTGGACTAAAAGACTTTAGCAGAGAGATTTCCTTCCAGGTGCCACTGCAACTTGCTTTGGGGATTAAAAAGTACCCAACTGGTGCAGTATTATTTGATAAGCACTTCTTTTATCTTCAGCTTTTTCTAACATCCTCTGTATGCATTGTTATATGATGAGATCAGCTTCCAGTTGTGCAATTAGGAATGCGAATAACATCTGCTACATTTGGGTTGTTCGCTCATGTGAATACCAGAGAGAACAAAATACGTAGAGGATTGCTTTGTTTTGAGAAGAGGCAAGGTAGCACATTTCATAATTTTATCTTTTTGATAGCTAAGACCACAAGTTTATAGTAGAGAGGGCAGGAGGTATAAAAAAACTTCTAATGCATACTTCTAAGCATCTAATGAGAAAATTATGCAGCTTATGAGATCCTCAGTCCTTCTAGGTTTTTGTCTCAAACACAGACATGTCCCCTTCATCACCACCTCATCTGAGTAAATGAGAAACTGTCTGAAGAAGCAGGCAATTTGTCCCAGTGCCAGTACCATCTGGGTGTTTCTTGATAGGTTTGAATTTATTTATTTATTTTTGACAGTGCTGTAAAAGCCTTGTGGCTTTTAATTCAAACTTCCACAGAGAGATAGAAATGAGAGAAGTAACAAGTTGAAGTTATAAACAACAACTTCAGAACTATTAAAAATATTGGCACGCTCTGCCCTTTTCTCACAGTCAGTAAACAAGTTCAAGAGAGGTTGAATGCCATCAGGATCCATAGCTTTTCCATTAGTGTTAGACCTTCGTGTTTCAGAAAAGATAGAAGAAGCAAATATGATAACTCTGCTAGAAAATGGTTCCTTCCAACACACTAATTAACAGTTAATATAAAGGGACAGACATAAAAGGGGAGATGTTCCTACCATACGAAGGTATTCAGCAGTATAAAGAGTATGTTAAGGTACTTGAAAGTGTCCAGAGGAGGGCGACAAAGCTGGTAACAGAACTGGAAGGCAAGACCTGTGAGGAGAGGCTGAGGACACTCGGGTTCCCCAGTCTGGAGGAGCTGACATTATTGCTCTCTGAAGCTACCTGAATAGGGAAAGCAGAAGGAGGTGTAAGGATCTGCTCCTGGAAATCGATGGCAGGATGGGAATGGCACAAAGCTGCCAGGAGAGAGTCAGACTGGGCATTAGGAAACTTTTGTTTACCATGAAGGTGGTCAAACACTGGAAAAGGCTTCCTGGAGAGATGGTTGATGTCCTGTACCTGTCAGTGTTCAAGAGGCATTTGGACAATGTCCTCAATACTATTCTTTAACATTTGATTAACACTGAAGAGGTCAGGCACTTGGCCTCAATGGTCCTTGTTGGTCCCTTCCAAACAATCTATTTTCTATTCTATTCTATTCTATTCTATTCTATTCTATTCTATTCTATTCTATTCTA
>WBMW01005775.1:0-27259 GCA_013396635.1 Penelope pileata
CACGGGTCGAGCGCCGCCGCCCCGCGCCCTCCGTCTCCGCCGAGAGGCCAGCGCTGCGGTCCGCGAAGGTTTTCCTGCATGGGTCGTTGCTGACCGCCTCGGACTTTCACACGGCTGAGAAAGTGCTCGCTGCCATCTCACCGTCCGTAACTGAGAAAAGTGTTAAAGTAGAATGCGAAAAGCAGGATGCAAAAGTCAATAAACCGAAGCAACCGTCTTTCAGTGCTGAGTATTGAAGAATTAGTTTCGGTCTTGACAAAGCTCCGCACTTTTTGGAGTTCTTTGGTTGAAGCTCAGGTTTCGTTGGAAGCATTTAAATTTTTCACAGAAGTGTTTTTGATGTCCCTACACTTATGTCTATCTGCAAATGTAGATTGCATATGCCCAAGTTGTGATAGAGTTAAACAATGCAAATGCACCTGCTAACAAACCCGCGTTTCCTTATTGACTGAAACACAGCCCAAGGGCAAGGACGTGATCCAGCAAAGCACACGCTTTCCAGCTGACCTCTCATTGGAATAAATCACATACTGTGCGTAAATGGTTATAAAGTGCTCCTCTGTCTCTGAGGTGTGCAGTGCCCTCAAAGGAAATTTTAATCATTTTACAGGTTTTGGTTGCTATTTTGCCATATTTGGACAGACTCAGCTTAAAATCCTGCCAACAGTATATCCCTATTCAATGCATGTGTTGGTGAAAGGTTCCCTTCCACACTAGGTATATGCAGCCACTTACAAATTTGAAATACAACCTTTAGTTTAAAGATAGCAAAGGATCTGAAGGGCTTCAATAGTTGATTTAGTACGTTATGTCCTTACATTTCTGTTAAAATTATAAAAGTGCTAAGGATAGCAGAGCAGTATCATTCTTGGATTCTCATATCCTAGCAAAATCTGGAGTTTTAGTAAAGCAGAGTTAATTTAACAGAAGACTTCTTTCTGTTCCACATTTTCTTGTCCACCAACCAAATTTTTGTGCCCAAGGAGTCATCTGAGTCAGACATAGAGCCTTACAGGGCTGATGGTGGTGGCTGTTCAGCCCTTGAAAAAGACCAATTTATCTTGTTTGCACCCACCAACTCTGTTTGTAGCAGAGGGGAAGGACACAGCTTTCGGTGTCAGCAGGCTCCTGAGCTGAACTGCAATAGCGTCACTGAGGGTGGAACATGTCTCACTGGACGAGGAGTTCCCAATTGAATCAGTGTGTTCACCTTATTTGCTCTTGTGGCTGTGAGGTTATGAGGTGATGTTTGTCCTGTATCCCAGCCACTCTCTTACTCATTCCATTGTGCGTAGTTCTTGCGGCAGCGTCTGCTTTGGGTTGCCAAGCAGAGGGCATATGCTTTGCACATATTTCCCCCACCTTTTTTTCTCTGAGATTTAACATTATCTTTTCCCAAGTCTTTCCAAATAATCCTCTTCTTACATGACTTTGGATTTCACCTTCCTGCTGCAAAGCTCTGCATTTTGGTTTTCTTAGGAAGCTTGATGTTTCTGCCTGTGCAATACAAGTAAAAACAAATGGAAATCTTCACATCAATATTCGGTTTTGAATCAAGACATACCAATGTATTGCAATATTTTCCAGTGCAACACCTGCATGTGCTGGATTTCTGCCTTCGTACACAGTCAGTCCCTTGTGGATATCTGTGTTGGGTTTATGTGGCAAGGTTCAGTCAGGGGGCTTTTTCATTGTATGTTCTCCTATCCCGTAGAGGAATCGGCACAAGAAAGCAGCTGCGGTGCTGAGCTGCCTCTCAGTGTGAACCACAACGTCATAAAAGAGAATTTGGTCTTCGGTGTCTTTCATTCTTCCCCTGTTACAGAAGTTTTGACCCATAAATCTCCGGTAGTGGTATAGTACAGTGTGCCATTTAGCACCATCATGGGATGGGTACATCCTGCAAAACAGATGGCACCTTCACTGTTGCACAATGCCTGGTAAACAGTGCTTGCTTGACAGACCATGGTTCAGTCAGAATGCCCTAACGCACCGGAACAGAGACAACAAACAAATGATGCTTTATTTGATGAGGCCTAAGAGTGAGCAGTGAGGGCAGGATTCCTAGCAGGCAATGGCAAGAGGGTGCTTCTTCTGAAATTATGTGCCTCCACTTAGGATTTGTCCCTTCAGTCTAGCTCAACATTAAATATACAAAATCAAAACATCTTTTTTATGTGGCCTACTAGCATGGGTACAGTATAGAAGGACTTTCAAATTCATAGGCCAGATACCAAGGCTACCGATACAGATATACCCCAAGCATAATTTCAGTCTGTTTTATTTCATCACATCCTGAAGCACACCAAGGAGCTTCAGCACCTGCTTGGCTGAAGAGACAACAAAACATGAGACCATGCTCAGGAATGTCAGGGAGGCCTAGGATAACACATAAACAAGAGAGTCATTGTACTGCTATGAAAGCATCTTATTGTGCAGAGGGAGAAAAGGTGGATTTTAAGGCAGTTATAGAGATTAAAGCTGGGGACTAAAAGAGACAAGGAAACCAGAAACAGAAAGTGTGGCACCACAGTGTGAAATCATTGCCACAGGACAAGAACAAGCTCAGGAACAGAGCTGGACAGCAGGATAAGCTAGAGAGCTGTTATATTATCCATTTGTATCCAGGGATACACCTCATGTGGACCCCACAGGGTACATACTTATATCCCAAACCTGAGCAGATCATAGACCATTGCTACATATTCTAATTGCCTGACGTGTATGTTTTAGTACTACTGAATGTGATTTACTCCTGTTCTCTTCAATTAAAAACTATGAATAAGCATCACATAGACTCTACTTCTCACTTTCAGATGTATTGTGTCAGCTTAGCCTCTGAAAGGAAAAAGGCACAATATCAGTATCTTAAAAAACTTAGGTTGAGGCAGAAACTAAGTAACTTACGTAATATTGCAAATGAACAAAATCTCTGATGTAGATGGGAAAAAAAAAAAGAGAGAGCGAGAGAGAGACTAAGTAGCATAAAATCTCTTTTTCAAAGTGGTAATATATTAAAAGCCAGAAGTATCTTTCAGGACACAAAAAATTTTTCATTCAACTGAAACGTTAGCATTTGGGACAGCATGGTCACGAAAAATTTTCATGGTTTTATTGACTTCTTTAATGGGCACCAGATCAGGACTGAAGCAGAAAACGTAGAGATGAAGCATCTCCAGCCTGTAAGAGAATGAATAGACCATTTAAAAAAAAGAATGGTAAAAGTACCCAAAGTTCATTTGCAGAAATCATCAAGTATTGGCAGCAAAAGAGGAATGGCAGCCTTTTTAAAGGCTCTTGTCTCTATAATCTACTGAATAATGACTGCTGGGCCCAGTCTGGAGGCATTAGCAGTCATCCTGATGCTACTTTATCAGGAATATTCCAACCCCAGGAATGGCAGAAAAAGACTGTTCTAAAGACATGCTGTCACGTTGCCTGTGCTCAAAATCTGTCATGGTCTTGAATAACATAAAGCAGCTAGAAATGAATGCTTATGAATTTCAACTTTTACAGGAAGGCTTTCATGATGACTTTCTTGATATCTTGATTTTTTTTTTTAATTTGTTCTACTTTTAATGTTTTAGGAGTCCTGACAAACACCAGATGCTTTTCAGTGAACAAGGATTCAAATGCAGAATTGGCCAGTTGAAGTGCAAGAGACATCACTGAGTACTAAATTCCGCCATAAGGCATGCAAGTTCCACTTCTTCAGAAACAGAGAGGCAAATGAGAATGTTTAAGAGTGAAAGATACACAAGCATCCACAGAAAATCATGGCTTTTCTTCCCTCATCTTTTTAATTTCACAAGGCTCAAAGAATCAGAGATGCTAGATCCATTCTGTCATTATTTTCTTGTGGTAAGGCTGGATTGCTACCACAAGCAGTAATTATGTTGCTCTGTAGAGAGAAATCCTGACTAGTGGCTAATTTCTTACCATTTCTTACTCCATTGCTGTAAGATAAATTAATCTAAACAAAAATTTTCCAAGACCATTGATGAACAGAACTGAAAGTTGTTCTGTGCAGAGAGAAATAATGTGTCAATGAAAAAGTCATTTGTTACATTAGGCTTATTATATGCTGCTCATTATTAAGAGTTTGAATTTCACCACAGACTAAATATTCTTCTCTGCACGATCTTGGGTGATGAAATCCATACAAATCAGACTCCTAAGTTTATTACCAAAGAACGAAGAGAGTCACTGGTAAAGGACAGAGTGATCTAAAGACATGAGCAAAACAGCATTTTAGTTTACAATAGTATCTCTTTTTTGCTTGCCATATTGGAAAAACGTGCAAGAGGAAAAAAAAAATATCTGCTTAAAGCTTTCCCTCCTCTTGAAGAAATGGGCATCTCAAAATGTAATTCCTCATGTGCATTCAAATTAACTGTGAGGACAGATGTGACCTTTCTAGGGCAAATGTGAACAGAGTTCACATGCTGGACATATCTCCTTCCACTTAGGATTGGTTTTGACCTTTTTCTGCAGAATGATGCCAAAGGTCTTTCAAAAACACTGCATGGTGCAGGGTTTCATTGCAGACAGACAGGTACCTCTATCATCCTCCTCCTAACATTCTTTATTGCTCAGTGTGTGGAAATTTCCCTAGAAGGTGGAATACCAAGTTTAACTCACTGCCTGAAGCAATTTAAAGTTACCTTTCTTTTTCCTGAGTAAAATGCCCTAACCAAAAACCTATCAGAGACAGTAATGATGTTGAGAAGCATCCAACAGTTCAATGTCACCACTCAATGTACCATTTCTCTGTTTTACAGTGCATTATAACTAGATCTAAAGGTCTTTGGAGCAGCTACTGGATGCCAGTTTTCCCTGTGCCAATGGATACCTCATCCATTCTTAATTTCCCTCTATCTGACCACAAAATTCTTGCATTATTTTCATAGATTCTTTCCAAATGATATATATTAAATTACTCGCCTGTGAAACAGCCTGAAGTTCCTTCTGTTGAGAAAGAAATACCTGAATCCATTCAAACAGAGAAGATTGAATCCATGTCCAGTTGTATGTGATGTTATTACCTTTAGGTTGCTCTGTTAAGACAAAATCAGTGCTTATTTCTATTCTATCTTGAATGAATGTGGCTGCCACTGTTTCATTGTGTTAAACCTTCTCTTCTTTATATTAGGAGAATTCTGAGTATTGCCCAGAACTTCAGGCATCTGGGCAATCTCACTGGGTGAGACAGAAAGGATCAATGAAAAGCCCCACTGAAAGCAGTTCTGGAAGGTGTCTCTCAGACCCCTTTACTGCAAGAAAGAAAGATACAGTAATGGCATCTCTCAAGTATCTTCTAACTAGGAAAGTGTTAAAAGAAATTCATGGGGCTTTTATACATAAGGAGATGAAAAGTTATATGACTTAGAGCTGAAAAGTAAAACAAACACTGAAAGAAATGCCAAGTTGTAAAGCCACAGTAATTCTTCTGAAATATAAGATAAAATACTATGCTCATTAACTTTGAAGAGGAATGGGACTTCAGTCTCAGACAAAAGACATAAGAAAACTTCTCCCAGAGTTTCTGCCAGTCTAAGAGATCCTCTTTTCTCATTGTACAAATTGTACAAAAGACAATATGTCTCAGCAACATAGTAAAAAATCGGTAAAAGATAAATTCCAGTTGGATGTTCCCTCCTCTAGAAACACACTGAAAATTGACTCCTTCTCACCAGGGCATAAAGAAAAATAATGTCCTTAAGAGCCCAGATCCATTAACAGACTTACTATAGGCTTTGAATATGTGTCTTATCGATGTTAAATATTTAAACAAATATAAAAACAACCTTTTTCAACATGTCATTTTTCTGCATGTAGAACTTCTTGGGCAAATTCTATTGAGATCACAAATTGTTTACCACGTGAGTGTACTGATGTTTCTGCATTCAACAAACTTTAAGTAAATACCAGACAATGTCCATGGAAAGCAAATTCTGCGTAAGTAAAAAATGAGTTTTTTCGGTGACAGGCTGACCCTTCCTCTAGAACAACTAGCTTCTGAGATATAGGAATAGAACACTTCTGCTCACTTGGCTGCAATAGCTTAGCCTTTAGCTGTGATGTCTAAGTGCTTGACAAGTCTGGTTGACTATGCCATTGAGCTAAAAGCATTTGGATATATGTGTACTGTATTTCATACCACTTTATAGCTATAAATCAGTTAACATAATGCACTTAGCTGACTTGTTTCTTTTTTTGGCACAAATGGGCCATCATGCACTAATTAAGGAGCAAAATCATATTGCCTGATGTTAACTTCAGCAGAAGTGAGGACAGCTCTAATTTCAAATGTACATCATGAGCTGTTAAATTTCAAACTAAAAACGAGAATGATAATCTCAAATAAGTGGCTTAAAGAAAAGAGTTAAAAAGCTCTAGAAATGAGAGGATTTGTGAACGTTATTAACTGAAGGTGAATTTTAATATGTAACTTTCAAGATTAGAAAAAGGCATTTTATTCACTTGTCCAACCTAAATAGCTTTCTCATCCTCAGTATGTCAGTGCTGATTCCTAGACTATGCAGCTGCCACAGCTAGAATGTTATTTGACTATTTCCTGGCACAAACACAACCTGTTCTAGCTAGCGCTCTATGAACTATTCCCAGGCAGCTAAGAGACAGTTCCCAAAACTTGATGTGCATGCAGTTGGCTTCTCAGAAATGTGTCACATCATGCGGATTAGTAGGAGCACCTAGGAGTACTCCCAGGCGTGTTCATGTGTTTACTAGTACAGATGTAGTCTTGGCAGTTCTCTAAGCTGAGCTATAGTTGTTCTTTTGGGACAAGAGGTGCCATTTAATTCTAGAGGATGATTGCCAAGCAGCACATTTATAGAAAATAACCTATGAGTCATGAGTGGTGTTTTCCAGGGGTCAGTTTTTGGACCAGTGCTCTTCAACACCTTTATCAATGACACAGGCAGTGGGATCTAATGTACCTTCAGCACTTTGCTGATGACACCAAGATGAGTGGTGCTGTTGACACAATAGAAGGAAGGAATGCCATCCAGAGGGACCTGGACAGTCTTGAAATGTGGACTTACAAGAATCTAAAGATGTTCAGCAAGGTGTTGCACTTGAGACAAGGCAGTCCCAGATGTGTGTACAGACTGACAGAACTCATTCAGAGCAACAATATGGAGAAGGACTTGGGGGTCCCGATAGATGAAAAGCTGGACCTGAGTCAGCAGTCTGTGCTTGCTGCCTGGAAGGTCGACTGTATCCCGTGCTGCGCCAGGCCAGCAGAGAGAGGGAGGTGACTGTCCTCCTCTGCTTTTCCCTCATGAGGCCCCATCTGGAGTACTGTGTCCAGGCCTGGGGCCCCCAGCACAAGAAGAATGTGGAGCTGTTGGAGCGAGTCCAGAGGAGAGCCACAGAGATGATCAGAGGGCTGGAGCACCTCTCCTATGATGAAAGGCTGAGGGAGCTGGGCTTGTTCAGCCTGGAGAAGAGAAGGCTCCAGTGAGACCTCATTGTGATCTTCCAGTACTTGAGGGGAGTTTATAAATGGGAGGAAGACTGACATTTTACACAGTCTAATAGTGCTAGGACAAGGAGGAATGGCTTTAAAATGTAGGTTAGATGTTAGGCAGAAATTCTTTACTTAGAGAGTGGTGAAGTACTGGAACAGATTGCGCAGAGAAGCTGTGGATGCCCCATCTCTGGAGGCATTCTAGGCCTGGTTGAATGAGTCCTAGCCTGACCTAGAGGGTAAGTGGGTGGCAACCCTGCTAATGGCAGGGGGTTAGAACTGGATGATCTTTGAGGTCCCTCCCAACCCAAGCCATTCTGTGATTCTATGAAAATAAAAATATATTGAAGACTAGTGTATGGATAAAGAAGTCTCTCTTCCTTCACAGTTCCCATATCCCATAAAGGTAAGAAGTGGTATTTGTAACTGCTGTCCCACTGCAGTCGTGTGGGTTTAGTAACTGAACTTGAACTTGTCAACATGTAAGAAAGAGGATTTCCAGCTGCATCAAGAATTTTGACATTTCTTCTGCAGGATCAGGTTTAAGCCAGGCAGCTTAATAGCAAGAAATAAGAAATAAAGCACTGATCAAAACTGAATAGTAGAAAAAAGCATTATGTGACAATTCATTGGACCAGCTGTTCTTCCAGATTTTATTTCAAACTAAGTGAAAAGTGAACAAGGTGTATCTGGTAAATATCTGTAACTTGCCCAACAGAATATTTTTCATATGTGCTAGCCCACTTTGGAAGCTGCAATCCCACTCCTGCAAGATGGATTGTATGCATTCTGAACTGCAGTTTGTTTATTCTTTAATTACATCTGAGTAAATGATATATAGGACTTTGGGTTTTTGCAGTAGCAAGCCTGAAAGAAGACACAAGAAGCCTTAATTTCAATCAACATGTCCTGAAGAATCAGAATTTGCTATAGTCTCAATCATGTAAACAGTGAAAAGATACTTAAATGTAAACAATTAAATAGGGTATATCAACAGGACATGCTACCTACTTAAGTTTAAGCATATACAGAGCCTTGGAGGGAATAAATGAAATTTATTCCATCACATTTAAGTAAAGGTATAAACAGAAATGTTACATGATTTGGGTTTTTTAAAAAAGCTTTTTTATACAATCATTAATTTAATAAAGTAAGAGAAATTGCAGTAAGTAAATACAGAGCATATAAGGATTTAGGAGAAGTCGTGGCAATGAGGAATTTGCTGACCTATCTCAAGTGTAACCTGCAGCTTGGAATGCGATTGTCATTCTCAGTTTAAGTTAAACTTTTTTTGCCTGTGTGCTATTTTAACGTGAATAGATGCTATGCTACAAAACATACACATCAAGCAGTAAGCTGTAAGAGCTTCAAGTAATATTTTTATAACTAGTGTTCATTTTCAAAATACGTAGTACTAACATAAGTAAGTACTCTATTTTATTCATTTATTGCAATCCAAGGAATAAGATTAGAAAGTGACAATGCGTCAGCTAATTGCTAATACAAAAGAAAAAATGTCTGGTTTTCAACATAGATTAGGAGGAGAATAGTGTAAATAAATCTATAGAAAATGTACATTTAAAATTGTAACTAGTAACAACTGAGAAAATTAGTTATGATGGAATTACTTGGATTTTTTTTTTTTAATTGGAAGAATGTGGCTATTAATTGGGTGAGCTCTGATATAAGTGTTCCTGTGATAAAATTATCACTGAAAGTTTATCTCCAACAGTGGCATTCACTACATGATGATTTTCAGATCAATAATGTAAACTTAAGTTTAAAAAATCCACAAGTCTTCTTGATCTGACAAAAACCAAGCAAGACAGAGAAAATTTCATCAGCTGCAGGGATAATATTTGGCTCTGGCTATGTTAGCTGCTGATAGCTAGCATAAGAATACATGTTCCTATCTCATATTTTGTTTGCGGAAAAAAAAAGAAAATTTAAAGCTCTGGGTTTTTGAAAGTCACAATGTGTATTATTCTACTCATGCATATAAACCTTTGGCTGTATTGGTTAGGCTGCAGGGAACTTGGAAACTTTTTAAGTCATACTATTTAATAGTAAAAGGCAGAAAAAATGTTTGCTCTTTGGAATGATTAGTTTTTATGCTTAAAATCAAAAAAATGGAGAACACATGCAAAACTACAGGGTGGTCCTTGACAGCCAAAAAGCAACACATTTTCAAGTCCACAGGACTACCACTTCGACTATGATAACGACATAATTCAAGAAAATCATGCCTGAAAAGTAACACTAACAGGGAAAATTACAGATCTTTACAGGAACCAGGAAATACATAGCTTTTAAAAATGCATGCATTCCATGCAGTTCACCAATATAGACGTTTACTTAAAATAAACTGTAAGCATTCAACTGACAATGTGGGGCATTGAGCATTCCTTAGCGATTTCCGCTTTACATTTAGATAGAACGTAAGTAATATTCTAAATACTAATGAGTTTGACTAAAAAGTGAAATATTTTTAAGAAGCTTATTTATAGAAACAATTGCGAAGTATTTGTTGACAGTGGTATTTTAAGTACGGCTGAGAGCATGAAAAATTGACAACATAGAGTGAAATACGGGTAAAATCTACAAAACTAATGTGGGTACTGAGTCAGCATGGCCATATAAAGGAGTTATAAAATATGAAACAGAAAGATCATAGAACCATACAGTCATAGTATGGGTTGGAAGGGACCTTCAAGATCATCCAATTCCAAACCCCCTTCCATGGGCAGGGACAATTCCCACTAGACTAGGTTGCTCAAGATCCCATCCGACCTGGCCTTGAAAACTACTGGGGCATCCAGAACTTCTCTGGGCAACTTCTTTCAGTGCCTCACCACTCTCACAGTAATGAATTTCTTCCTAGTATCTACGTAGCTCTTTTAGTTTAAATCCGTTACCCCTTGTCCTATCACTTCACTCCCTGACAAAGAGTCCTTTCTCCAGCTTTCTTGTAGGCCCCCTTTAAGTGTGAGAGGGCTTCCTGGAGCCTTCTTTCCTCTAGGCAAATCAAACTAAATTTTCTCAACCTGTCCTCCTAGGAGAGGTGCTCCAGCCCTCTGATCATCTTCATAGCCTCCTCTGGACCCACTCCAACAGTTCCTCATCTTACTTGTGCTGTGGACCCCAGGCCTGGATGTGGTACTCCAGGTGGGGCCTCAGAAGGGCAGAGGAGAGGGGGACAATCATCTCCCTCTTCCTCATGGCCACTCCTCTTTTAATGCATCCCAGGACACAGCTGGCCTTTTGAGCTGCACGTGCACACTGCTGACTCATATTAAGGTTTTACCCACAAATACCCTCAAGTTCTTCTCTCAATCCATTCTCTGCCCAACCTGTATTCATTTTTTGGATTGCCATGACACAAGTGCAGGACTTTGCGCTTGGCATTGTTGAACCACTCGCTGGATAAGGAACTGGCTGGATGGCCGCACTCAGAGAGTGGCAGTCAATGGCTCAGTGTCTGAATGGAGACCAGTGATGAGTGGTGTTCCTCAGGGATCGGTACTGGGACCAGTGCTGTTTAACATCTTTGTCGGTGACATGGACAGTGAGATCGAGTGCACCCTCAGCAAGTTTGCAGATGATGCCAAGCTGTGTGGTGCAGTCGACACGCCAGAGGGAAGGGATGCCATCCAGAGGGACCTGGACAGGCTTGAGAGGTGGGCCCATGCCAACCTCATGAAATTCAACAAAGCCAAGTGCAAGGTCCTGCACCTGGGTCGGAGCAATCCCAAGTACACATACAGGCTGGGCGGAGAATGGCTTGAGAGTAGCCCTGAGGAGAGGGACTTGGGGGTGTGTGTTGATGAGAAACTCAACATGAGCCGGCAGTGTGCGCTTGCAGCCCAGAAGGCCAACCGCATCCTGGGCTGCATCAAGAGAAGCGTGGCCAGCAGGTCGAGGGAGGTGATTCTGCCCCTCTACTCTGCTCTCGTGAGACCTCACCTGGAGTATTGTGTCCAGTTCTGGGGCCCCCAACACAAGAAGGATGTGGAGCTGTTGGAGCGGGTCCAGAGGAGGGCCACGAGGATGATCAGAGGGCTGGAGCACCTCCCCTACGAGGACAGGCTGAGAGAGTTGGGACTCTTCAGCCTGGAGAAGAGAAGGCTGCGGGGGGACCTGATAGCAGCCTTCCAGTACCTGAAGGGGGCCTACAGGAAAGCTGGGGAGGGGCTTTTTACAAGGATAGATAATGACAGGACAAGGGGTAATGGTTATAAACTGGAAGAGGGTAGATTTAGACTAGATATAAGGAAGAAATTCTTCACTGTGAGGGTGGTGAGACACTGGAACAGGTTGCCCAGAGAAGTCGTTGATGCCCCCTCCCTGGAAGTATTCAAAACCAGGCTGGATGGGGCTTTGGGCAACCTGGTCTAGTGGGAGGTGTCCTTGCCCATGGCAGGGGGGTTGGAAGAAGATGATCTCTAAGGTCCCTTCCAACCTGAACCATTCTATGATTCTATGATTCTATGAACTTCATGTGGCTTGCTCAGGCACACCTCTCAAGCCTGTCCAGGTCCCTCTAGATGCCACCCCTTGCCTCCAATGTGTCAACTGCACCACTCAGCTTGGTGTCATCCCCATATCTGCTGAGTAGCACTCAATCCTACTGTACATATCACCAACAATGTTAAAAAGATACTAAAGATCCTTACAAATATTAAAGATAACCTCCAGCAGGTATTTATATTGAGGTCCATAAGTTCTAGTGTGAACATTCCTAGACTCAGATGCACCAAAAACACTATGAGCTGTGTAAATACTCCAAACACCATGACTCTTCTGCCTTAGTGGCTTCAGAAAGAGAGCAAGAGGACTGTGAGGAACTACATGTAAGGGGTAAGGAAAGAGAAGAGTCAGCTTTCTTCAGTACATGATGACGTGATGGCACAGAAAACCTGAACAGACAAAAATGAGAGGAAAGATACAGTTTTCCATTATTTGAGCCCTTGCCAAATTCAATGCAGGTGCATTCCACTTTCCTTTCAAGACACGCTGTTACATCAAAATCTGGCTCCCAAAATGATGTGCTAGCTGCATGAGAAGATCAGAGCAAAGCATTTCTCCTTCTGAAATCCCTTGAGTGGTTAGAACAGCTAGTATAGCTCAATGAAGTGTTAGAAAAATCACTTCAATATTGAAAATTAATAATAAAATTTGCTTAGCTTCTTTTTAAATGTCAAGCTAGAGCAGTCTGTCCTGGAAAACAAGTCGATGCAATTATTTCAGAGTTAGAATATTCGTTTAATCTTACTAATTGTTAAGTGTTACAGCATAAATGGAAACACCTTTTGTCTAACCTTTTTAAATACAGAGAGGCTTCCACAGGGTCATCAAAGTAGAAGGTACTCCTAGGTATAAAAGTCCATTAAAATGATCCCTATAATTTATTAGGCACAGCAGTAAGTGAAGTATAATTACCAAAAGCATAGACAAATGGAATTTAATTAATTTTCATCACAGGAAAAATAGTTCAGGATTAACTGAAAAGTTCATATAAGCTATTTATAACTGGACAACAATAGGAATAAAATAGGTAGACTTATAGCACTGAATTCTATTAAGGAAACATAAAAGGAAGTAAGAAATACGTTACTATAGCTACATATGAAACAGAATAAAATCTTAACACACTGTGATTCAGGATAGGAAACTGAAAATGGACTGAGAGGCTCTTCTGCTCTTTTATGTATTCTGCTCTTTGTATCTTAATTAGCAGGCTATTAGCTTCTTAAAAGATGGAATCATGATGAAGAAAGTATAATCATAATTCCTAATCCTAAATATTTTCTCAATACGAAGCTCTGAAATCTGTGACATACATCAACTCCATCAGAGATGTTCTTCTTTTTAAATGTAAATAAGTCTCATTAAAAAGTTTCAATTTTTTACAAACAGAATACTAAGATCCCCAACTGTAAGCAAGAAGTGGACCCATAATAAGTGTACGACACTCACTTATTCTCTGTAAATCTTTAAAAAAGTAAAGCAAATTTTTACTATTGAAAAAATAAATTAAAATTCCAGTATAGGATATATGTTTTTCTTTGTTAAAAAATGAAACTTCCTTGATGGTGCAAATAATTATATGCAAACAATTCGTTTTGTAAACTTTCTAAATCAGAACTGATTTGCAAGAGATTTAATAAAAGTCATGCATGAAAAACAATTTGCCTTTGAATGACTAAGGAAGCTAACTGTAAACCAGCCTGTGATGAAGTGTACGTAAAGCAATTTCTTCTCTTTGGTTGGCAAATTATTTCAGGTGAAGCTATAAATTCATAAAAAGTATTCTGAGGTTATTTTTACCATGTAACCAGTTATTACATTGTGGATAGGAGAGGGGAAACAACAGCAGTGGAGTATATGTACTTCAGGGTTATTAAGGATTTAGCCATTGATTTCTATGACATTCTCCAAGTAAAAAGTGATCTTTGTGAAGCTATTGTTATGTAGGTGAACTGTTCTCTTAGTAAAGTTGCCATATCTGGAGAGTATTTTCTTAGGGTTTAAACTCAAGCTGGAGATCTGTCGTAGGTGCAAAACTATTCACATTATTGCTTTGATGGAGTTAGGAGTATTATCAAAATATTATCAAACTTGTAGACAATATCTACCTGAGAAGAGTTGTTAGCAAGGGAAATAGCAGGCTCTGAGTTCAAAAATACTTGAGCAAGTTGGAGAATAAACAGGATACAAATTGGAGAGCACATATGTTTTATTAATAAGATTTAGGCAGATATGATTAACTGCACAAACTGTTTGAGAGATAACTGCCTAGACAGTAATTTTTCAGGAAAGGATCTAGGCAGTGTGTGCGTTATCAGCTGGGCATCAATCAGCAGTGTCATGCTATTGCCAAAAAAATAAACATCATGCTAGGATCTGTACAGAGGATCATCACATCAGAAACATGTTAAGTGAACTTGCACTGTGTTCAGCACTAGTAAGGTCTCAATGGGAGAACTATGCCCAAACTTTTCTGCATAGCTTGGTTGGAGAGAACCCTGAGGAGAGATTAACAAGGATCGTAGTTTGGGAAACATGACCCTAAGCAAAAGATTTGGAAAAAACGAGGTTGTTGAGAAGGGAACACTGAACAAAGGTAAAAAAATCTTCACTATAAGAGGCTATTGTAAGGGTGTAGGGAATAACCTGTTTCTCACTAGGAAACTCTTTCTAACAGTAAGGGATATATTGCTTCGGGACATTAAAATTTAACACAAGAAGGCTGAAGAGCTATGTTAGGGCCAGCTAACCTAGGATCCTATCTCTGGCTGACAAACAGCAGATGAGCAGGAAAGAGTATGAACATGTCATATACAAATGATCCTTCCCCCTTATCCTTCCTTTCACAGCCTGCAAGAAGTTCCAGACCAAAGCTTGATAATATTCCACCAGGAGAAGTCTTAGGAAAGGGTTAAAAGACACATCCCTAAAGAATACTTTATGATAGTCTTCAAGACCTGTGTTCTGTGATCCTACAAAAGTGAAATAGAAGAGAAATCACAGAGGGGTTTTTTTTAGTGGCTAAAGAACACCTGGAGTAGGAGAATATTACATCCAGCATGTCAGGATACAGCCCTATCTCTAATTGTCTCAGGAAGGAAAAGGGGGAAATATTGGTTGTGCTTGTAGGTTTCTGCTGTGTTGTGAGAGCAAACCAAAATATACCTGTCAAACTCCAGTCTCAAAACCAGCAATTATAAGAATGCTTTAAACTGTACTTAAATGACTTTTAAATTGTGCTGTAACAGAGCTGTGTTACAACTCAAGTCAAAGAATTTTGCTTATATGCCTTCTCTTCAGAGGCTGAGCTGAAAATTAAACACCGCTGCTGATCTGAAGAGATCTCCTAAGCAGAGCCTTGTCAATGCTAGCATGCAATAGACCACGCATGCTAGTCATCTAGTGAATGTAGACTCTACTTGGTATTGCAGTCACCTGAATACTTACGTATATACAGAGACACAGACACATGCTGAAGACAATCTTTGTGTATCCTAACTACAAATGATTCTGGTCAAGTATCAAGTACACAAACAACAAGTAACATTTTATTCTTACAAATCCCTAAAATAACTGTCTAGATTTTTTTTTATGGAATTTGAAATCTGAAAGAAAAGATCTCACATCAATCTAAGATTCAAACTCAGCTCTAACACAACCTCCAAAACCAGTTCTGGTCCAAGAACAGATCCAAGAACATTTACTTCTTTCAACCAGAATTCTCATGGAATTTCAAGGCAGCCATCATCTGCAAAAGAAGCTGAAGACTATTTGTGAAACAGTCTGTACCAAACACTTTAAAATAATTCCCTGAAAGACATCCACCTTTGAATCGTTCATTTTCATTCACTTCTACTGCAATCTTTGTGCATAGGTAGCATGCATGCACATACATATACATACACGTGCACATAAACACAAAGAATGGGCTCAGACAAGATCAAAGAAATTGTGATTCAGAATGAGAAAACGCATACCCGTAAACCTTCCATACAGCACTGCCTCCATAGTCACAGAAATTTGCATGAATGCCATTCTGGTCACCCTACTTACATGTAGATAATAAATTAGAAGTAAGTAATGTGAATATTGTGCCTGAATTAGAAAGCAGATAACTTTCAAATACCTGAGTTCCTGGAATATCATCTACAACTAGGTAACACTATATCAGCACATGCAAATATCTTTGTTCTGAAAGACAATTTTAGAGGATAACGATCACATATATTATGTGAATCATACACTGGCTACTGTCTTCTGGTATCATGTTGGCTAGAAAAGACCTGGCATTTTGACCAAGAAGAAAATTATATGCCATTTGCTTCTTCAGAACCTTTATAGCAACATTTTTCTGAGATGAAAATTTGACTAAAACATAACTGTTTTAATATCTCAACTCTTTATACGAAAATATTAACATGCAACTTAAAAAAAAAAAAAAAATACAAGATGTTGTTAAGGTTTCCAGGAAGAAAGCACTTCAAATAGACAAAATATGTATTTTGCAAGCCTCCAGTCATCTGAGACCTCTCTGGTTGACCAGAATCACTAATAGATGATGGAAAGCAGCTTGGCAATCACCTCCACCAGTTCCCTCAGCACCCTTGGGTGGATGCCACCCTGCCCCATGGACTTGTGACAGTCCAGATGGAGTAGCAGGTCTCTAACTGTCTCCACCTGAATCATGGGGCATTTGTTTAGCTCCCCATCCCAGACTTCCAGGTCAGGAGGCTGAGTACCCCAAGGATAGCTGATCTAGCTACTAAAGAAGGCATTGAGAACCTCAGGATAGCGGAGTGAAGATCACAGAGAAAGTCTGAGTCACTGACAAATGACTACTTCTAAAACATGGCTGTTACAAGCATAATAGCAAAATAAATAAAGGAAGTGATTTGAAACAAAAGACCTTATAGCAAAAGATTCATTTCATAGTAATGAAAGTTCTTCCAACTGTGATTTACTTTCATTATTACTGAAGCATTCAGATCCTGTCGCTGAGAATACTTTTTGACTTTCTACACAAATGGTGTTTTTTTAAAGCTGTACGTAGTACTGCCACTGATATTCCATGAGACCAATTAACTTAAACTGTCTTTTTTATATATGAAAATAGTCTGCAACAAAGTTTGTGGTTTTTAGCATATGAATGGGGGACACTGTCATATTTCTAGGATTCTCTCTATTGTCATATATACTTATGCTCTGTATTATACCAGTTGTATAATACCATGCTCACAGACATATAGAGAAATAAGAAATGCAGGCAATACTGTGAATCTTATGAACTACACAAAACATTTGAGCACGTAGCAAATGTCAACACAGAATGTTAGAATTATGTGCACATGTGTATAATGCAAATTTTGTAAATGAGAATGAAACTGCACCTAGTTGTTTTAAAGCTGAGGAAAGAGCAAGAAATCAAAACTTCCTTACCACATTGAGCCCAGTTACATCGTCTGCACTTTGTTTTCTCAGAAGTTTCAAAATGCATAACAAACACACATGGGCAATGCTCAGGACTCTCCCGGTATTTGGTATCTGAAGATTTGGACAGTCACTAGCCATGGAGCTTAGGCATTTGGCAGTTAGAGAATTAAAACTAAATGCTTGCAGTTTTCTGAAAGAAAATGAATGAAATAAGAAATATAAAATCCAAGACCATTAATGCATAAGCAAAAAGTCCAGAACTTGCTCTAAATTGTTACAGTTTTGTTTTTCCTAAAAAGTCTGGACCTGACACATCCAAAAAATTGCATGGGCTGATAGAGAAGAACAGATAATTCCTTGCAGTTCAGTTCTGATATAAGGCTGGAAGAAACAAGCAAAATAGAAATTTCAACATATCCAGGGGAAGAAACAAGGAGTCAAATATGAGTTTCTATATCTGAATCTCTTTCTCTGGGCATCAGAGTGAAGAAACCTCTTCAAATTTTTCATCCTGATAGACCATAATTCCTAGACATATAAACTGAAGGTTTTGTGGGTAAGAATTTAAATCTTTCAGCAGGGCACCTAATTTTCTACATATTGACCCTCACTTTTTCTGTCCTGGATAGGCCCTTTTAGTCACAGTGTCTAGTAAAACAAAATTCAGAACTTGAAAAGACTCAGACCCTCTCCCAGCAAGATAACATGAAGCTCAGTAGTGTAGATGACATGCTGGAGGGAAGGGTTGCCATCCAGAGTAATCTGGACAGGCTGAAGAGGTGGGCATCTACAAACTTCGTGAAGTTCAACAATGCCAAGTGCATGGTCCTGCACCTGGGTCATGGCAATCCAAAAAATGAATACAGGATAGGCAGAGAATGAGATTGAGAGATTGAGAGCAGACCTCAGGAGAAGATCTTGACAGTTCTGGCACACAGGGAAAAAAAAAAAGTGACGTGAATATGAGCGAGCAGCACACACTTGCAGACTGGAAGGACAACTGTCACCTGTGCTGCATCAAAAGAGGGATTATCAGTAGGGAGAGGGATGTGATTGTCCCCTCTGCTCCGCTCCCTTGAGGCCCCCACCTGGAGTACCGCATCCAGGCCCGGGACTCCCAGCACAAGAAGGATGTGGAGCTGTTGGAGTGGGTCCAGAGGAGGCCGCAAAGATGATCTCAGAGCTGGAGTACCTCTCCTACGAAGACAGGCTGAGAAAGTTTGGGTTGATTTGCCTAGAGGAAAGAAGCTTTCTCATACTTAAAGAGGACCTACAAGAAAGCTGGAGAGGGACTCTTTATTAGGGAATGCAGTGACAAGGGGTAATGGATTTAAAATAAAAGAGATAGATTAGGAAGAAATTCATTACTATGAGAGTTGCAAGGCACTGGAAGAGATTTCACAGAGAAGTTCTGGATGCCCTATGCCTGAAAGTGCTCAAGGCTAGGTTGGATGGGGCCCTCAGCAGCCCGATCTAGGGGATCACATTGTAGGAACACAGAATACATAGAAAAGAGAAATGAAGTAGGAGAAACCAGAAGATTAAAAGAAAATTACATGGTTAGTCTAGAAATCAGTAACAGATGCCGACATATTCATTTAAGGACTATTTCATATTTTATTAACATGTAAATATCATGTGAACATAAATAAAGAAAATCCATCATTTCCAAAATTATACACACTGAACCTTTAAAATTTTAGACTTGACCAAACCATAGAATCATAGAATATGCTGAGTTGGAAGGGACCCACAAGAATCACCAAGTTCAACTCCTGGCTCCACAAAGGACCACCCAAAATTCAAAACCTACATCTGACTATGTTGTCCAAATGCTTCTTGAGCTCTGGGACACCTGGTGCCATGACCAGTGCCCTGGGGAGGCTGTGCCACTGCCTGACCACCCTGTCAACAAAGAACATTTTCCCAGTAAGCCTAACGCTAATCCTGAACCTCCTCTGATGCAGCTTCATGCTGTTCCCTTTGGTCCTATCACAATTCTAAGTTACCATCTTTCCTCAATGTTTTATAAGGTACCTTCAGTGGTATGATAGTACTGACAATAATCAGGCCTCAACACAGCTCAAGGTGAAAGAATGAGGAAACTTTCCTTATCTGTTTCTGCATCACTCACAGTCTACTGTCATAAAACAGCATTGCACTGAACAATATTATTTTTCTTTTTTCTCCTGAGACACTTCAGAGGAACACATCAATAAAACATCTGAATCCTTTGAAATGCAACTTAAACTCTCTTTACAATTCCTCAGAAAGGTAAGTATATAATATCATCTTGCATTGCTTCACTTTTACTTAAGAAAATGTGACTTGCCAAAGGTCAGAGTATCTTTAATCAAACAGAATAAAAACAAAACTGCACATTGCTTTTGTCTCAACTCTTTACTCACTTCTGTAGAATGTTCTAATATTAAAACAATTGCAGAGCAGTGGCAGCTACCAAAGACTTTGCAGCTGAACTTTCAAATCAAGCTTCATATGGATCAAACTGTATTGAAAATATGGAGAATGTTTAGTGACTAACTAGAATTATTCACTAGACACCTTTGGTATTCTGAAACAAAACAGACTGCAGTTTGATACCATTCTTCACTGATATCAGAGGAGTTGTGGTGATAGGTATTCACCATGGTAGATTTTATGGCTGCTTTCACATAAAAAGTATACATCCAGATAAGAAAGTACCTATTCTAATTTTGCATCATAAATTCAAATCTACAATGTATTCATTTCATAAGTTTAATAGGATATGAAAGAGTAGAGCATTCCCTCTGAGCAGGATTGTATCTTACTCTCTTTTCTTCTGATATTTTTAAGCTCATTCTTTGTTCTTATTAACATTTTCCTTTGACATCTTTTCTCTCTCTGATAATTTAAAGTCTATTTTTAGAAACCCAATAATCCTACATAATATGTGATCATGATTACTCTATTTTGCCTCTTCCCACTTTTTCATTCCATCCTAGGAAGAAAAGAGAAAAAATCTTTTGATCCCAGTTTTCTAAATTTATTCTATACCCAAACAGGAGAGGAATTCCTCTCTCCATGTGTTATGTAAACTGTTCCAACTACTCTCACATTTTGCAGATAATTGTGGTCATTCTCATCTTATAAAATGTGAGCCTGAGGGACTGAGGTAAGAGGGGATTAATATTTAATGCAACACTGAAACGTAAGCAGAGGAACAGGTGTTCTTTTGCAAGTGGTTAAAGAGAAGTCAGAGAGGAACTGTCAGGTGCTGCACTGGAACTTTAATTACAGGATATGGATCCTGGATGGCTTGCATATATCTAAATATTTTGTTGCACTTGGCAACCACCTGTTTTTGCCCTGTCATGCAGCAACACTTAGACATATAGGAAATGGAACCAGCACTCAATAGTCAAGTACTCAGAATGTGTACACAGTCACCACCATGATTACAACTTGACAGCTGTGGCTGAGCCAGCACTGAACTCACCACAGCTGCAAAGCTGCACCATCACAGAACATAACCTGGGTCACTATAAACAGCCAGAATTGTTAATGACTGCACAGCATTTCTCTCTATTGTGATCCCAGTGCTTAGCCAAGCTACTTAAAAGCCAGTATAGATATGCTCACAAGTCATGCTGCAAACCATTGTGAAGAGTTTCTTGTGGCAACTGCGACTGGGCCACCCAGAGCAGGAACATCACAGAAGCAGAGACGTTCCTGTGCTCTCGGCCATTGCTGGAGATAGAGCCCTTTCCTGCAAAGCTGCCTCCCGAGCCCCCATTGTAGGACTTCTACTCACACGTGACCTGTCCAAATCAATTAATGCTTTTCTCTTGTTTTTTTTTGAAATCTAGTTTGCCCTGTTAAATGTATGACAGCCACACAGACTGTGTTCACTATGAAAATCAGGAAAATCACTTTTCAAAGTGGTTTTCTAAATAATTAATTTTATATATCTAACCTTGAAAGAAGAAACACTGACTAAAGATTGTGTCAAAATTACTACAAAAGATACAGTTGTCATTGTGTGAGTTACAAGGTCTTATTGTTAAAATAAATCAGACTAAATCAGATGAAATCCTGAGAGGTGATCTGGAGAGTTAGATGCTCCTGGAACACCAGTTAGTACTAAACTGAGTTCGCTTTGCACTAGCAAGGGATCTTGCCCATCATGTACAATTCCTATTCAATAGGGAGTCGCACCACTGTGAGGAGCAAAGCTCTACCCTAAGCTTTTATATGCAATAATTTATAACAGTTCATGTTACAGTATGATATGAAAGAGGAAGAGCAGGTCAAGAGTCAGCAATTTGTTATATAAAGGCATTTTTATGTCATTCTGTATGAAAAATACAGAATTTTTTAATGTTGCTAAACTAGCAGAAAACATTTTAGAATCTTCAGAGACGAAAATCACTGAACAAAATCAAATGGATAAACAATGCTGTGTTTCATTTACAGAATCATAGAACGGCTTAGGTTATATCATCCAGTTCCAATTCCCTGACATGAGCAGAGTTGCCACCCACCAGATCAGGCTGCCCTGGGCCCCGTCCAACTTCGCCTTGAACACCTGTAGGGATGGGGCAGCCTGTGCCAGTGCCTCACACCCTCATAGTAAAGGATGTCCTCCTAACATCTAACCTAAATTTTCCCTCTTTCAGTTTAAACCCTTCCTCCTTGTCCTAGCAGTATTAGACCATGTAAAATGTCAGTCTCCCTCCTGCTTATAAACTCCCTTCAAATTCTGGAAGATGAGGTCTCACTGGAGCTTTCTCTTCTCCAGGCTGAACAAGCCCAGCTCCCTCAGCCTTTCATCATAGAAGAGGTGCTCCAGCCCTCTGATCATCTTTGTGACCCTCCTCTGGACTCTCTCCAACAGCTCCACATCTTCCTTGTACTGGGGGCCCCAGGGCTGGATGCAGTACTCCAGATGGGGCCTCAGAAGGGCAGAGCAGAG
Source organism: Penelope pileata (assembly GCA_013396635.1). Classification (NCBI taxonomy): domain Eukaryota; kingdom Metazoa; phylum Chordata; class Aves; order Galliformes; family Cracidae; genus Penelope; species Penelope pileata. The sequence goes on from WBMW01005775.1 coordinate 22,404, forward strand.
AGGGACAATCACCTCCCTCTCCCTGCTGGCCACCCCTCTTTTGATGCAGCCATGGCACAGTTGGCCTTCCGGGCAGCGAGTGCATACTGCTGGCATCTCCAAGTCCTTCTCCATATGGCTGCTCTCAATGAGTTCTTCTCCCAGTCTGTACGTATATCTAGTATTGCCATGACCCAAGTACAACACCTTGCACTTGGCCTTGTTGAACCTCTTTAGGTTCTCATGGGCCCACTTTTGAAGCCTGTCCAGGTCCTTCTGGATGGCATTCCTTTCTTCTATTGTGTAAACTGCGACATTCAGTTTGGTGTCATCAGCAAACTTGCTGATGTTGCACTTGATTTGCACAAAATGTTAAAAGTTTACTTTGCAGATAGTGCAGCTATCTAATGATACTTTCATTTCTTCTGGTTAGCTTCCTTTATCTGAATGAATGTGTCATACAGCAAAATTCTTGAATTCTGAAAAAAATATACACTTCCCTGCAAAAAGCAGTAGAAGTGCTATTATTTTCCATTAAATGATACTACTAGGGAGCTGCACTCCTGAAGAAAATAAGAGCTACTCACAGAAAGTTTCTGTTCTCAAGGAGGCACATGAGTTTTGGAGCTGAAAAATGAAGAGAGAAGATTTCTGCAAGGAGCAGAGCTCTAGTATAGGGGAGAATCGAGACCAGTGAATACAGCAGAGTTTTAAAACTTCTATCGGTGAACAAAACTGCTAAGATGCATATGTATACTTCACCAGTGCCTAATGGTATGACTTAATTTTCACTTTTTCCTAAAATATTTTACCTTTAAAGAAGCCTCTGCCAGAGAGATGATTGCTAAATCAGTAGCTCTTGTCCAACTTACATCCACAGAGGTAAGCTGTTTACAAAAGATAGTTACATGCAGCAGGACAGTGTCTCTTAGCACAGGACAGCTACAGTTTATTACATTCCATATCTATCTATAAAAAGAACATATCATTACTGCTGAACAGCTACAAATAATTTTAAAGGAGGATTTGGTAAACTTTGCTGAACAGGGACCTGGAAGAATTCTCAAGTTTTTGTCCTGCTCCTATTCTGTAAGTATAACCCTGTATCTTCACTTTTATATCCACACAACTCAAAAATGATTTTATGATGTTGAAGATCATTCCTTTTAATGTGACTCTAGCAGCACATCTGCAAAATATTGGGTACATATGTATAAGCTGTCTTAGTTTCTAACTAAAACTTTCCCTCTTAGTGTCTGCTACAAAGCTGTTTTTGTTCTAGAAGAAAAACAAGGCTGATAACACTCGGCAGCACTGAACAGAGCTAAGGACATTTTAATTCTCAGTTCTGCCAGTGAAGGGGCTGGGGGGGCCCAGGGAGCTGGGAAGGGACAAGAATGGGGCAGCTGACCCAAACTGACCAAAGGGATATTCCATACCATATGACATCGTGTAATATAAGGAAGGGAAGTGAGCTGGGAGGGCCCATTTGCTTGGGGATTGGCTAAGCATCGATCGCAGTCGCTGAGCGATTGCTTTGTACAATCATTTGTTTTGTATATAATTATCATTACTGTTATTTTATTTTCCTTTTCTGTTAGTAAATAGTTTTATCTCAACACATGAGTTCTACCTTTTTTTTTTCTCAATTTTCTCCCCCATTCCAGCTGGGAGGAGGGGGAGGTGAGCGAAAGACTGTGTGGTGTTTTAGGCCTACCGGCCCAAACCACAACATAAGTCTAAATGCTTAGTGAACTACATATTCTTCTTACATAAAGTATACACTTAAATGCGCAAAAATATCTGTCATTGCACTACGTATGTTTGTTTATAGATATGTGTTTCTATGCAGTGCAAAACTAAGAACTTTATACAGTCCACGTGAGCAATAATTCCGCTATTTATTGATATGGTTAACAGCAGCTGATAGAGTTGTTATCTTTAACGCCATTTACAGAGCTTTTAAAATGATTACATTTTTTTACTCCTTTTAAAATACAAGAGTATTTTTTCAGTATTTGTTTAAAAATGACTGAACACAGGTGCCACAATGTAAGAGGACGAAAGAATTATTAGAAGAGGCAATGAAGATAGTGAATGGTCTGGAGGGCAAGACGTACACTCTGCAACTACCTGAAAGGAGGTTGTGGTGAAGTGGGAGTCAGCCTCTTCTCCCAGGTAGCTAGTGATAGGACTAGACAGAATGGCCTCAAGTGGAGGTTCAGGTTAGATATTAGGAAAAAAATTCTTCTCCAAGAGAGCGGTCAGGCACTGGAACCAGCTGCCCAGGGAGCTGATGGAATCACTGTTCCTGGAGGTGTTTGAGGTACCTCTGGATGTGGAGCTAAGGGACGTGATTTAGTGGGTAACATTGGTGGCAGGTGGATGGTTGGACTAGATGATCTTGGAGGTCTTTTCCAACCTTGATGATTCTATGGTTCTATGATTCTACGTATGAAGAACAGCTGCGGTCACTTGATTTGTTCAGCCCAGAGCAGAGGAGGCTGAGGGGAGGCCTCATGGCAGCCTACAGCTTCCTCATGAGGGGAGTGGAGGGGCAGCGCTGATCTCTGCTCTCGGGTGACAGCAACAGGACCCACGGGAATGACATGGAGCTGTGTCAGAGGAGGGTCAGGCTGGGGGTTAGGAAAAAGATTCTTCACTAGAGGGTGGCTGGGGACTGGAAGAGGCTGTCTGGGGCAGTGATCCTGGCCCCAAGCTGCCAGAGTTCGAGAAGCATTTGGACAACTCTGTCAGACATAGGGCTTGAATTTTGGGTGATCCTGTGTGTAGCCAGGATTTGGGCTTGATTCTTGTGGATTGCTTCCAACCTGGTGTAACAGAAGAGGTCCCAAAACAGTTACAACTACACCATTTGTTTCATCTGGAGCTACGATCTCTGCTCCTTCTGTGCGCTGCTGCTCCTCCAACTGCTCTCTGATCTCTCTCTCAAGCCTCTCCCTAGTCCTCTCTCTCCTCCCTCCCTCCCCCTCTCCCTCAAGTTTGTTCCTCAATCCTCTCAAGCTGCTTTCCAATCCTCTCTTTCTCTCAAGCTACTTTCTTCTCTGCCTGGCTGGCCTTTATCTAAGCCTGGGGCAACCCCACCCGAAGTCCACTCCATCCAGTCACAGGTGCAAGTGGTCTACTCCTATTCCCCAAGCCAGCCACACTCCTCCACCATGTGTTCAATCATCAGTTCATGCTGTGATCAACTGTTTCCCTACACCTGGGTTGTTCAATGATTCTATTATTCTATTAATTTATTTATAAATTTATTTATATTCCTTTTACTTGCCTTTCCTGAGTCTTCGGAACTCCTGCTTTCATGGGTGAGGGAGTAGGTATTATGGTAGCTACAGACAACAATTTACAGACAGTAAATTTAACAGTTTAGCTCACTCACCGGTATCTTTCAATACCCAGAAGTAATCAGACACTAGCATAAGGCTAACAATGCTGAATAATTACTCTGTTAGTTTACTGCTGGTTTGTCTGTAGTTAGCTATCGCAGTAACAACCCACTCCAAACTCACTCTTACACACAACCAATGTGTGTTTACAGCATTTATTAAGCTAGCCGTAGCCTGGGTTTGAGCCCTAATGTACCCTATGTCCAGATTGTTAAACCCCCTCATCCAAACTATTGTGCCACAAAGCCTTTGGGACCTGAAATCTGTTCTTTCTTCTGAACAGAAGGCAGGTTTGCAGCTGATAATCATATTAGGTGGCTACCCCTATCACTTGTCACAAAGCAAACTGAAGTCCTTTATAAATCCAATTTTTTTTCACTTGGTTGCAGCCCACTGAATGCTAGAGTCTGAGAAGTGCTGCCAGGTATTATGTGGCTACCCTCCACTTTAGATATCCCCTGTGGTTTTTCTACACTTGACATTCTGTCCCCTTGGCAACTGATTTATCTCTATCCAACTCTGAAGCATTCACTCCTGTAGCACAAAAGTAACTGTAAATGCCAAGAACTTTACCAGAGTGCTACAAACCATTTCTCTAGAAGACAGGACATGAACGTGAATAATAAATATAAATATAATAATATATATAATAAATATAAATATAATAAATATATAATAATTATAATAAATATAAATATAATAATAATAATAAAAAGAAAACCATTATAATAGCAGTAAGCATTCACTATGCTAATGAATAAAATATTTATTGTTATTCTCCTACAAAAGAAAGTGCTGTAACAGATTTCTATTGCATTTCTATTAGCACTTCGTATAACTGTAAAATCAATTACTAATGAATGGTTCACCTGTGTCATCTCCAAATCATTGGATACTGCAATTGAAATGCTTCTTTTAAATTGACTCATTGGACTACAGTTGAATATTTTAGGCATCTTCTTCCACTTGTTTTCATAACTCACATGATATAACAATGAGATCTAAAATGATATAAATGTAGGTTGCTCTAAAAGTAATGCCTCCCATTTATTTCCGTGGCAACTACAATGGATAGAAAGAGCACAATAACACTATTTGATAGAGCAAATTCTCAGCTACAAGAGACTGTTTTCCAGTATAGTCACCACCATTAGCTACACTTTTTTGCCAGCAATGAACATGAGCCTGCCTGTTGCGCTTGTAAAAATCTGCACCAACAGAGGTGCCCCGCTGTCACTGCTGAAAAACCCACCGCCGCACTGTGCTCATGCCCACTGTATGGTCTCCATAAATGTTCAGCAAGTGACGATGAATGTCAGTGGGTGCTGTTTTTTCCACATAGAGGAATTCAATTCCACACCTTTGCTCCATACACACTTCCATGTCAGATGCCATTTGGTCAGACTGCCCTTCTGCTGCCATCTGTCGCACAGCAACAAAATGTAATGGAATATTGATGGCAAGGTT
>WBMW01005775.1:27301-48100 GCA_013396635.1 Penelope pileata
AGTCCTCTCTCTCCTCCCTCCCTCCCCCTCTCCCTCAAGTTTGTTCCTCAATCCTCTCAAGCTGCTTTCCAATCCTCTCTTTCTCTCAAGCTACTTTCTTCTCTGCCTGGCTGGCCTTTATCTAAGCCTGGGGCAACCCCACCCGAAGTCCACTCCATCCAGTCACAGGTGCAAGTGGTCTACTCCTATTCCCCAAGCCAGCCACACTCCTCCACCATGTGTTCAATCATCAGTTCATGCTGTGATCAACTGTTTCCCTACACCTGGGTTGTTCAATGATTCTATTATTCTATTAATTTATTTATAAATTTATTTATATTCCTTTTACTTGCCTTTCCTGAGTCTTCGGAACTCCTGCTTTCATGGGTGAGGGAGTAGGTATTATGGTAGCTACAGACAACAATTTACAGACAGTAAATTTAACAGTTTAGCTCACTCACCGGTATCTTTCAATACCCAGAAGTAATCAGACACTAGCATAAGGCTAACAATGCTGAATAATTACTCTGTTAGTTTACTGCTGGTTTGTCTGTAGTTAGCTATCGCAGTAACAACCCACTCCAAACTCACTCTTACACACAACCAATGTGTGTTTACAGCATTTATTAAGCTAGCCGTAGCCTGGGTTTGAGCCCTAATGTACCCTATGTCCAGATTGTTAAACCCCCTCATCCAAACTATTGTGCCACAAAGCCTTTGGGACCTGAAATCTGTTCTTTCTTCTGAACAGAAGGCAGGTTTGCAGCTGATAATCATATTAGGTGGCTACCCCTATCACTTGTCACAAAGCAAACTGAAGTCCTTTATAAATCCAATTTTTTTTCACTTGGTTGCAGCCCACTGAATGCTAGAGTCTGAGAAGTGCTGCCAGGTATTATGTGGCTACCCTCCACTTTAGATATCCCCTGTGGTTTTTCTACACTTGACATTCTGTCCCCTTGGCAACTGATTTATCTCTATCCAACTCTGAAGCATTCACTCCTGTAGCACAAAAGTAACTGTAAATGCCAAGAACTTTACCAGAGTGCTACAAACCATTTCTCTAGAAGACAGGACATGAACGTGAATAATAAATATAAATATAATAATATATATAATAAATATAAATATAATAAATATATAATAATTATAATAAATATAAATATAATAATAATAATAAAAAGAAAACCATTATAATAGCAGTAAGCATTCACTATGCTAATGAATAAAATATTTATTGTTATTCTCCTACAAAAGAAAGTGCTGTAACAGATTTCTATTGCATTTCTATTAGCACTTCGTATAACTGTAAAATCAATTACTAATGAATGGTTCACCTGTGTCATCTCCAAATCATTGGATACTGCAATTGAAATGCTTCTTTTAAATTGACTCATTGGACTACAGTTGAATATTTTAGGCATCTTCTTCCACTTGTTTTCATAACTCACATGATATAACAATGAGATCTAAAATGATATAAATGTAGGTTGCTCTAAAAGTAATGCCTCCCATTTATTTCCGTGGCAACTACAATGGATAGAAAGAGCACAATAACACTATTTGATAGAGCAAATTCTCAGCTACAAGAGACTGTTTTCCAGTATAGTCACCACCATTAGCTACACTTTTTTGCCAGCAATGAACATGAGCCTGCCTGTTGCGCTTGTAAAAATCTGCACCAACAGAGGTGCCCCGCTGTCACTGCTGAAAAACCCACCGCCGCACTGTGCTCATGCCCACTGTATGGTCTCCATAAATGTTCAGCAAGTGACGATGAATGTCAGTGGGTGCTGTTTTTTCCACATAGAGGAATTCAATTCCACACCTTTGCTCCATACACACTTCCATGTCAGATGCCATTTGGTCAGACTGCCCTTCTGCTGCCATCTGTCGCACAGCAACAAAATGTAATGGAATATTGATGGCAAGGTTCAACCTCTACTGCCATACCACCAACATCTGCCTCTGAAATTGTGGACAAATATAACAAAATAGGAGGCATTAATTTCAGAGCTGCCCTCATAATTTTTTGCCAACATTCTTCCCCTACTCATCTACCAAGACAATTTTTTAATTTTCTATGACAATATTACTAGAGCACTCAACAGATGAAGAACATATCTTCCCAGCAACCTCTGAGAGCAAAATTATTGTTATTGGTCTCAATAAATTCTGAAATGAAGAGATGCATGTGGGAATTCTTAAATCTTCACTTCTTTTTGAGAATTTTCATTCAGGTAACCCAGGAAATCTGTGACAGACTCAGGAATTCCCATATCACAATGTCAGCGTCTTTACTGAAAATACCTGCCTTACATCATTTTGTGTTATCTTTTTGTTGATTTTGGCTGTAGACACTCTTTATTGGTAGCTTTTCCCACTGAAGGTAGAGACTAAAGATATGAACAGTAGACTTTCTTTATTCTTCCATGTACATTTTGCTTCTTCCTTCTTATTACTGCCCTCTAAGAAAATGAGATGCAAGTGGATACACACATTTGAAGAGTAGTACTCAAAAGAAGGGATCCAAGTAGCTCAAGTGCGGTGTCAGTTCAAAAGGTGTGACAGCTAGGTCACAGTTTCGGCTGCACATGCAGGAACAATTCGCTAAGCTAATGTGCAACCAGATTCTTCATGTTTGCTGTAGAACATTGGCTATAGGACCATATATAAACTTTTGATGAATGTCGAAGTCTACAAATGAAGAGGAAAGAAAGAAAACTTCTGCCTCAGAAGCCGTTAGGATCCCTTGTTACCAGCAACAGAAGTTGCATTTAGTCTGAAATGCAGTTATATTAAATGGGCGGCCAGTGCAAAAAATCTATAAGAATATGCAGTCCAAATTTCATAAAACACCAATTCTCAAACAGAAAAATCAAGAGTTAATTTTACTATTAAATATAGAACTATTAAATGCCAGTATATATAACCCATAACTGCTTTAGCAGAACAGATTTTTTTCTATTCACTGATCTGAAACTTACACAAAAGCACATATAATGAAATGATACTTGCACAGAAGATGAACTTCTGCAGAAATTAACTCAATTACTCCTAGTAATTCTCTGTCTTAAATATACTATTCAACACAATGTTCTCATTAGGGAGCATTCAGCCACAGCTAATGTTCTGAAGAAGAACACAGCTAATGTTCCGAAGTTAATTCATGTAACTTACAATTTATTTTGACAAGATACTTGCTTTTACTGAACATGTTATATTTGTTGCTGAAAGATTTGTTCATTTTATGTAACGAATACCCAAGACTACCTATTTCTGGTGTATTACATGCGGCATGTTAAGTCATTAATCTCTACCTGTGTGTACACACAAGTGTTTGTTCATACATTTGCATATTAAGTGTCAGCCCATAACACTACTTTTTGTCCAGTTTTGTGCTACATCTTCTAGCACAATGAAAAGAACTAGCATCTCTGAGATTTCAAGAGTCATAGAATCATAGAATGACTTAGGTTGGAAGGGACCTTAAAGATCATTTAGTTCCAACTCTCTGCTGTGGGCAGGGTTGCCACTTACCAGATCAGGCTGCCCAGGGCCTCATACAACTTGGCCTTGAACACATCCAGGGATGGGGCATCCACAGCTTCTCCGGGTAGCCTGTGCCAGTGTCTCACCACTCTGAGTAAAGAATTTCTGCCTAACATGTAAACTAAATTTCTCTTTCACTTTAAAGCCATTCCTCCTTGTCCTGTCACTATCAGACCACGTAAAAAGCCAGTCCTCCTCCTGTTTGTAAGCTCCCTTCAAGTACTGGAAGATTGCAATGAGGTCTCACTGAGCCTTCTCTTTATCAGGCTGAACAAATGAAGCTCCCTCAATCTTTCCTCATCAGAGAGGTGCTCCAGCCCTCTGATCATTTTCATGGTCCTCCTCTGGACTCTCTTCAACAGTTCCACATCTTCCTTGTGCTGGGGGCCCCAGGGCTGGATGCAGTACTCCAGATGGGGCCTACGAAGGGCAGAGCAGAGGCGGACGATCACCTCTTTTTCCGGGCTGGCCACCCCTCTTTTGATGTGGCACAGAAGACAGTTGGTCTTACTTAGGGGGTTGCGAGTGCACGCTACTGGCTCATGTCCATCTTTTCATCTACTAGAATCCCCAAGTCCTTCTCAGCAGGGCTACTCTCAAGGAAGCATGGTGTCAAAATCTCTTTTCTTCACTCTTTAGCTTTTTTGCAGCAGCATGACATTGCTACTAAATGCTCAAGTTGGTTATCCAGTCCTGGCTGTCACAGTCCTGGCACAGCCTCTCAATTTGTTGTTACCTATGAATGTAAAGAACAAGCTCTCTACACTGTCATATGGATCATCACTGAGAAGTCTAAACAGTAGAGAACCAGGAAAAGACTGTCTGGAACAGCTCAAAACGTCCTTCCAACACTGAAAGCAAATCTTTTCTATCTATTCTTGAAATAGATTCCAAATATTTTTTCATTCATTTTCATATGTACGTTTAGTACATTTCCCTTGATTGCTTGTGAGAATAAGACACAGAAAACAGTGCCAAAAACTTATTTGATAACTACTGTTCTTAGTCTCTCTGCAAGGCCTGTTAACATACTACAGAAAGATTTGATTGATTGGAAAAGGGTAGCTACTAACCTTTTATTTTTTTCCTTCCAAATTAATTGGAATTTTTGATTATTCATCTGAAAACTTCTCCAGGGATAGAAGTTAAATTTATTATGCTAAAATTCCCAGCTTCTTTCTTTTTCTGCCTTTCAAAGATAAGCACTCCTTCAGGATTTATTCGGTCTCCCTGTACCTTTTCCTCCAAAATGATAAATCACAGCTTTATCAGCCTGCTCTTTGAGAGCAATAGTCCAGGAGGAAGCAGAGAAGGCCCAATCAGTTGCAAATATCTAAGTTATCCAAGTATATTCTAAGCTGTTACTTCCCCATGAGACATTGAACACTTTCCCTTTTGTCTCTGATGAATTATTCTATCCAGATGACTATAGTTACACTATATAAAAATTTATGTAAATATTTCTCCCAAGTCATCTGTCAATATCCTTCCCTGTCCACCTAATATAACATCCATTTTCCTTAATCTTCCTCTTATTACTGCTTCTGTAGAATGACTTCTTGTAACTTCTGATAAAAAATACAACTCCTCTGGAAATATGTGATTGTCAAGTTAATAAATACTCATAAATTGCACAAAGCTGTTCCTAATAATAAATATTTCAAAATACTAAATTTGCTGTATCATCTCCTAGTTCTGAGATGGTTCCCTGGGAAGTCATTATAGATCTAAGCCCCCAATTCCTCCAATTTTATTTAAAACACTCATTTAATTTATTGATTTTGATGAAGAAGTCACTAAAATGGATTTTGTTGGTAATACAAAGCCATCAAAATAGATTTCTTTATTTCCTATTCTTTTCCACTAAAAAATCTTGACATCCTAATATAGAAGCAAGCACTGTGTCAATTTTCTGACTGTACGAGAAGTTTTTGTAATCTGTGAATGATCAAAGCTTCATGGTAGCTACAACAACCACACAATATGACAGATGTTAAGATTATCAAGAAAAAAGATTGATGATTATTCGCACCTGAGATTTCTATGGCCTAGCTGGGTGTGATGGCAAAAATTGCTGACAAGTTAAAATTTTGTTCTAAACAGAAGTGTAAGGAAGAGCAGCAGGCAACTAGTAAAATTTCCGAAGAAAGGGAAAGCTCTAGTTTGTTCAACATCCTCAGCTAGGGTAATCTTCTCTAGTGAGGAAGAACTTTCTCCTTCAGCTAATAAAATTAGAGGAACATATACATAAAGTTTACAGAGCTAAACGTGTACCTCACCCTATTCATGATATGGCACCAGTTATATTGCAGAAACTTGCCTACCTCCAAATACACATTCTCAATACCGACTTGGTAATGCAGAAGCATATCTACAATAGCTGATTCCTATAACAATTTTCTGCTACAGTATGACAGCACAGAATGCAGATCAAGCCTATATTGTGAACAGGAAGCCCATGTTTTCTAGATTGAATTTTCAGTTTCTTTCCTCTCCTCACCATGATAGCTCAGGCATTTTCTAAAATGTGCTGACATAAAAGTGTAAGTTTTGTGGCCATTATTAGCAATAGTTCAAGAGCCTATGAGGTGAGATTATCCTCCGGTTACTTATGATAGTATACATTAGAAGTAACATAATACTCGACTGCATTACAAGTAAGTTATATACAAATAGATTCACCTCGTGTTTTTTATTTTATTTAACTTTTGTAAATAGCCTCATACTACTCAGTCGGATATATGTTAGTATTAGCATTTTGTATTTCAAATATAATTTTATTCTTGTCTTCAGAAAACATACTTCTCTGTACACACACGACCATAAAGCAGTTGAATCTGTGTCAGAATTCCCTGAGAGAAAATGCTCACTTTTACCACCAGTATGTGCCTTTCTTTCAGCAGATAATAAGTTTTACACTTCTTGGAGTGACTATATAGGTTCCAGAAGCTCATGAAGCTCTTATCACGGAACAGTGACACCATTCTCTTTGTCAGTCCTTGAAAATTCTTAAATGAATAAAAATCAACAGAAACAAAGTTTCAGGCGTGTTGTCATTAAGAGGCTCAGAAAGAAACTCTAATCTAATTAAAGTTGTGCAGAAAACTTCTCCTGGATTCAGTAAAAACTGCCTGAGTCAACTGACTTTCAGTAACTTCTTTGGTTATGTTTTTATTCAAATAAGCATCCAGTCTGTTTAAGTCTCCTCAGTGTAAAGGTATTAGGTATCATTCAGAAATATGTTGTGTCAGATAAATTTTCATGTGCTCCTGATGAACACCTCTTATTACTAAAGGGATATGTGATATTTAACTCAAAACAGGATCATCTGCTGAGTATATGTAAAGATATGAGGTGAAATGGGCTCCCTCTGGTGGTTACTTGTTGTGAAATATTCTAATTTCCAACGCACACATAAAAAGAAAGAAAAAAACCTTAAATTTGCCAGAACTAAAGAGATACGCAACAAATCCAAGCAAGTGAGTGTTTTGAAACGTAATGTGGTCTGTGTAAAAGCATTTTACCTTGCTTGTCTGTAAAAGAACAAACTCAAACAGCTCTTGAGAAGTCAGTTAGTACTGATCAAAAGTACAGAATCAAGTAATTCCATCTATAAAATATGAAGAATTTTATAACAATATGATTTGCTTATGTTAAATAAAAGTTTTAAACAAAGTTGATTCCAATTCCCTTAGAAATGAGTTAGTATAGCTTTAATCATAGAATCATCATAGAATGGCTTGTGTTGGAAGGGACGCCAAGGATCATCAGGTTCCACCCCCCCTGCCACAGGCAGGGCTGCCAGCCTCCAGGTCTGGGACTAGATCAGGTTGCCCAGGGCCCCATCCAACCTGGCCTTCAACACCTCCAGGGTCGGGGCATCCACAACCTCTCTGGGCAGCCTGTGCCAGCACCTCACCACTCTCTCAGTAAAGAACTTTCCTCTGACATCCAATCTAAACCTTCCCTCCTTCAGCTTAAAACCATTCCCCCTTGTCCTATCACTGTCTACCCTTGTAAAAAGTTGATTTAAGTGTTGTTACGGTAAGCGAGCTTCTAGTAAGAGGGTGAAGAGGGTCGTCGGGCCCTGGAATAGGCTCCCGGGAGCAGTGGTCACAGCACTGAGCTTGCTGAAGTTCAAGAAGCATTTAGACAATGTGCTCTGACATGTTGAGAATGAAAATCAGAACATGCAAGTCAAAACAGAATTCCAGTCTCAGGTCAGTTATGTTTGGCATTCAAGAGCTCATCTTGCATGATACAGGAAGTGTGGTGAGTTAGGTCAAGAAATACCCAGTCGTTAGCACACATCAGTAGTTCTGATCTAACTGTTGGCCTGTGATTCCAAGCAATATGCCTCGTTCATTTTCTCATCTGACTGCATCTGTAGGTCACTTTAATCTAGTCTAGGTTCTCAATTATTTATTTCACTCCATACAAAATCAAAAATTTCTGATATGCCAAAACTAGCTATACAGAATACCAATACTAACAGGCAGCACAACTACTGTTCAAATTCAGTATTAAACATGAAGAATTCCCCACATTCTCCTTCACAGAAAGCAACAATATGCATTATATGGAAAAAAGCAGAGTTATCTCCAGATCAAAGTATAATAATAATAAGTCTTTCTTCAAAAAAAAATTTAGTTTTATTTCACTGTAATGGGTGAAAATTAAAATTGGGAACTTGAGAAGACTTCAAGTTAGGCGATACACAGGACTTCTCATGCAATTAATACCAAAGTATCACAGTTATTAATATTACAGGTGTCTATCTACGAAGATAAAGGTGTTGTAAAAGACAGTAAGTACCCCAATATTTCATCTCAGTATAGTGAGTAATAATGGATCAGTTGCAATCCTGGAAGTTAATAGTTGCTAAAGGACCTGTCATTGTAACACAGGTATTGTGACATACTTGTATTCAATATGGGAAGACAGAAGATAGTCCCAAGAAGGAATTACAAATAATTAGCTGTTTAGAAGGACTAAAAATATCAATGCATAAAATCATAATAAATATTACTGAGAAGGCAAGTTATTAGAGAAAAGTATAAATTAAAATCAGAAGTTCTAACAAGGATTGCATTTGGCAGAAGTCTTTAATTCCAGCCTTCTTCATATAAACAATGGAATATTGAACTTACAAGCAAAAAGCAGAAATAACAAAGAAAAGTTAATTAATGTTAAAAGGAGGAAATACATGGTAAAAAAAAAAAAAGAAGAAGAAGCAGCATGAAAAGGAAACATTTATATTGTCACGTGTAAGGTCAGCAAGAAAAACATGTTTGAATTATATTAGCAACAAAAGAAATGTCAATGACATAAGTCCATTTCCAGACAGAGATAGTAAGCTATTAATACTGCATATAAGGCAAAATTTTTCAATGCATATTTCTGTTCTGTTTTTGAAAACAATCCAGATATAGTTTACTTGTATGAAGGTTTGTTGGTCATTAAGTACTGAGGATTATATCTTAAAATATTCGCCGATGAAAATCCTTTTAGAATCAGCAGACTTGAGACTTCCATCCAAAAAGACATGGTTATATAGATCTTATAGAAGATAACCAGTTTTTGAAAGCCTTGAATTGTTGATAAAACATTATAAGAAATGACTTAGTGGTAGATCAGGTAATGGTACAACAGTCCCAGTCAAAATAAAGGCATAAAACCTGTAAATTCATACAATATTTTTTGTAGGAAGTATTCTGGATTCCAGGTTGAGTTTTACCATGGACTTTCTGATCTACAAACACAAAACTGAGAAACAACGTATTCTGACGGAGCTGCACAGGACAGCAAGGAGAGATAAGGCTATGGCAAGCATGGAAATAAGTAACATGTTCCACCTGATCAAAATGGCTGGAAAACAAAAGCAGTTCTCACCTGCCTGTCAATGCATGAAACAAATGAGAGGAAATAACAAAATAATCTACAGTTTTTAAGGGAAAACATGTTAACTATTGAATGTCCTTTTTTCCAACTTTTATAGGCCTGTACTAAGATTCCACTCACTTCCAAATCTCTTGTTTTGAGATGAAAAATCATTGTCATAAAGCAAAACTGCAAGGAAAATCCCTTTAGGTCATGTTTTTATTCCAGAGTGACAAATTAAATCCTGAAACACTATCATTATTATTTCAAGGCCCATGTACTCCCCGTGTCTGCCAACCACAGAACAGAATACAGAAGACAGCTGGCAGCAGCACGTTCTGCAACCTTCTCCGAGGCTAGAGGGAGGCTCCAGGAAGCAAAACATAAATTTACAGTTAATTTGCCCTAATTATGTTATTTTTTTCCATTAGAAGTTAAGGTAATCTAGGTATGTAAATGCCAGAACTAATAGAATCAAAACCAAGTCATAAAGAAAATATAATCACAGCTAATGAATCGTAACAAGCTCTTGTGAGGGAAAGTGGGAGAAAAATATGAGTTAGCAAAATATCTCAGCATTATATAAGCACCCATGATTTTAAAATACACAAAAAAAATGAAATAAAATCTACATTAAGTAGCTGTCCTTCAGACAACTAGCAGATATCTCATGTTCAGATGACCTGATTCTCAATGGTGGACTTCAACTACCCCAATACCTGCTGTATGTACAAGAACAAGGTGTCAGACAACCAGCTGAGAAGCAGCTGGGCAGCAAAAGACCTGGGGGTCCCAAGGACAACCCAAGTTTAACACAAACTAGCACTAGGCCCTATCAGCAAAGAAGGCCAACAGAGGCCTGGGCTGCATCAGGAAGAGCATTGCCATCAGGTCAAGGGAAGGGGTCTTTCCTGTATTCTCAGCACTGGTGCAGCACACCCACAAAGCTGGCTGCAGCTCTGGGCCCCCTAGTGCCAGAGAAACATGAACATGCTGGACCCAGTCCAGCAAACAGCCATAAAGGAGACTGACAATCGATTAAGGGACTCACCATCCATCACAGAAGAGTCTGAGAGAGCTGGCACTGTTCAGCCTGGAGAAGATAAGGCTCAGGAGGATCTCATCAATGTGTGTAAATTCCTGAAGGAAAGGTATAGACGCTATAGAGTCAGAATTTTCTCAGTGCTATCCGTTGAGAGTACAAGAGGCCATGAGTATAAATTGAAATGCAAGAAATTCCTTCTGGACTCTGAGACGGATCAAACACTGGAATATATTGCCCACAGATGTTGAATACTTCCTTCCTTGGAGCTATTCAGAACTCAACTGGAAATGATCCTGAGCAAGTTGCTTTAGCTGCCCCTGCTATGAGCAGGGACACTGGCCTAGACAGTCTACAGAGGTCCCACCTACCTCAGGAACTCTGTGATTCTATGAAACTAAGAAATCCTAAATCCTTCTTAGGCTATGTCTATTATGTCAAGAAGAGACATAATATAGAGTTTTCTAAGAACTCTCTTATTTTCCTGTGAAGATTAGTCTCAATGAATATGACTAAATTATTTTATAGGCCTACTTAGTGCAAGCCTGTTTAATACAGGGCTGAATAACTGCTGCAGCAAAAAGCAAACTTTTTGCATCAAGGCTCCAAGTATTTTGAGGCTCGTGTTAATGCTTACAGAAATTTTTCAGGAATTGTCCCTAATGCAAAGTTATTGTGAGCATATCTACATCAGGGAATGCAGTACCGCACTAGAGAAGCAGCTGATCTAGCTATTGATGAACCAGAATACCACAATACCATGCAACAATACTAGCTTAGGTTCCAAAAAACTGTATAACTGCATCAGCACAATGTTGCATCCAAGCCAATTAACTCTGCCAATCAGTCTAAATTTCACAAGATTGATCCTTACTCAGGTGGCTGTACTCATTCTGGCTCCTGAACTATTTACTGATCACAACATTACACTACACTACACACCGTACATGAAACAGTAGGTAGCATTCTAATGTATTTAGAGATGAAGACTCCTGTAATTCTGTCCATTCTATGACTGCATAAAAACATTCAGAAAAAGAAAAAACCTTGCTTTTCAAAACACATATTTTTAGTTCAAGGTGTATCTGAGGCTATTACAAAAATATTTAAAGGATTTTACATCATGGTTACGGTAAGTACTGGTTATTCTGCAAGATGATTAGCTGCTACAGCAAATTTTGGCATCTCTTGCATTTTTCTCAGGTTATTTTACTTAGAAGGAAAGTCAGTGATAAAGTCACTCATTTCCTTGATGCGATTTTGTTTCTTCAGATAAGATGTTCACAAAGCCCTGTGTCCTTTAACAAAGCCATTGGAACAAAACCATCCGTTTTCTTGCTAAAAAAATTTCACTCTAACACTTTCTTAATAGTGTTATTCTTTGCCTGCATGAGGAACAATATATTACTTTATGGTGCTTCCTAAAGTTTTGTATTTGTTTCAAAATGTTATCCTAAAACTTAGTCTATCTTCTGCTTGCTAAAAACTTAAGTACATTAGCCATTTCCTCTAGGATGTATGTCAGACTTTTCACAGAGAACAGCTCAACCTCAGTTGTGTTGCTCAGGTAGTTCATGTAAACTTCATCCACTTCCAAATGAGCAATGTCTTTGATGTCAGTTAATAAGTTCTGCACTGCTTGAGCCTTATCAACAAGTCTCTGTGTATCTGAGCTAATGCAAGAAGAATAATAAAAGCATACAAGTCAACTCATGATCTTAAAACATACATCTCAGGTCACACCCATGAATAGATTCCAAATTTTTGTTATCATTTGCCCCCTCAAAATGATCTTCATCTTTCAAAGATTTTCATCTAAGCAGAGCCTTTCTTGGCTTGAAAATCTTTTTTTTTTATCTCAGTCTTGAAAGGATCTTATCTCCCAGGGTTTTACTTTATTTCTTTCCAGCTGTGACTCTTTATTTAGAACTGCTCACTGTTTTTAAGCACACTACACTGACTGACTCCCATGCCAACTGACTTGTGATAAATGCATAGGACATCATGAAGGCAAAAATCAGAGCAGAAAGTAAATGTGAGTTTCTTCTTATATGTATGTCTAAAGAAAATAACCAAAAGACTTCTCATACCTGTTCAGATGTTAATGCTTTGCTATAGTAAAGGTTAATTTTGAATGTTATCACCCTAGAAAGTTTAGTCTCTTCTTGTGTTTGCAGCACCATTGTATACCAGTGCCCATAGCAACCTCATAATGAAGCACTGATTCAGGGTAAACTTTCACACAGCCCAAGCCCAAAGCAGTGGGTGTGGCAAGACACTAATAAAGGTAACGCCAGTAACCTCCTAATCTTCTCTGTTTTAAAATATTTGGCTGATGATCCAACAGCAGGAAATCCTCTATATAAATAACTTAAATACTCTTTGAATTGGCTGCCAAACATCAAGAGGTATACACAATACATAGAAAGAAAGAAAAGAAAAGCAAATCTCCAGGACAAAAAAAAATGAAGGAATGAGCATCTGTGGCTAGGCTCAGTGCATAAGAGAATGCAGAATCAAATCAATATAGTATGTACACCTATCTACATGGACTGATCCGAAAGTAATACCTCCTATTTTGTTATGTTGGTCTGCAACGTCAGAGGTGGATGTTGGTGATCTGACAGTAAAGATGGAACCTTCCCATCAATATTCCATTCCATTTTGTTGCTGTGTGACAGATGGCAGCAGACGGGCACTCCAACACAATGGCATCTGACATGGGAGTGCAGATGGAGCAAAGGTGTGGAACTGAATTTCTCCATGAGAAAAAAATGGCACCCATTGACATTCATTGACACTTGCTGAATGTTTACGGAGAACAAACAGTGGATGTGGGCACAGTGAGGTGGTGGGTGGTGCATTTCAGTAGTGGTGACCATCTCCACTGGTGCAGATTGTTACATATGTAGCACGCAGGCTCTTGTTCATCACTGGAAAAAATGAGTAGCTAGTGGTGGTGACTATTCTGGAAAACAGTGTTTTGTAGCTGAGAATCTGTTCTATCAAATATTGCAATTGTTTTCTTTGTAGGGTAATAGGGTAATAGCTGTTACATTGCTATGCTTTTTGTATCCTTACTATTGCATAGATTTTCAACATACACCAGCCTCATTCAAAAGTGTTCTAAAGATTTTTCTGCTAGTGGGAAACATTTCATAGCATTGTTTAAAGGGCTGATTGCGGCCATTTAAAAGTCCTCCCTTTTCCCATTTTTAAACACCTACAGCTCAGGATTTCACAGTGCCTCAAAACTATGCTGTAGTCCTCTTAAAAGTTACTCACATTTGTTCACTGTCTTTTGTTTCAAATACCATGAAGTTTAAAGCAAAAATAAAATATCTTTCTTGTTTGTCCATAGGGTACCATATGCATAACAGGCACAGCATATATAGCTGCAATCACAGCAGCCGTAGCAAAGTTAATTCACAAAAGATTCAGATTGCCATTTCTCACTGCCCCCTTATCTTACTTTCAGCGCATCGCCTTAGTCTTTTGCTGTGTAGCAAAAGCCACTGTAGCATTTGACAACAACACAAAGCAATCACACTACTTACGTTCATTAACTTAAATTGCAGTTCCAAAAAGAAGAAAGTACAAAATAGTTTCTTTATGTGAGTAGATTAAGTGGCTGACAAACTTTAGTCAATTCAATGTACTGATTTACTCTCTCTCTTCTCTTTAATACACATCTTACATCAGTTCGAAATGTACATATAAATTACCTAGTTATATGTACTATATTTACAGAATCACAGAATTGTAGGAGTTGGAAGGTACCTCGAGATCATCAAGTCCAACCCCCTGCCAAATCAGGTTCCGTAGAGCAGGTTGCACAGGTAGGCGTCCAGACAGGTCTTGAATATCTCCAGAGACAGAGACTTCACAGTCTCCCTGGGCAGCCTGTTCCAGTGCTCCATCACCCGCACCGAAGAAATTCTTCCACATATTGGTGCGGAACTTCCTATGCTTCAGTTTTTGAGCATTTCCCCTCGTCCTGGCCCCACAGACCACTGAGAAGAGATTGGCCGTGTCCATTTGCCTCCCACACTTTAGATATTTGTACACATTTATCAGATCTCCTCTCAGCCTTCTTTTCTCAAGGCTGAACAGACCCAGATTACCCACCATCCCCTCATAAGGGAGATGCTCCAAGCCCTATATCATCTTTGTCATTCTCCACTGGACTCTTTCCAGGAGGCCCCTGTTTTTTTTGTACTGGGGAGCCCAGGACTGGATACAGTACTCCAAGTGAAGCCTGACCAGGGTGGAGTAGAGGGGGAGGATCACCTCCCTTGACCTGCTGTCCATGCTCTTTGTAATGCACTCCAGGATACCATTGGCCTTCTTGGCTGCCAGGGCGCACTGCTGGCTCATGGCCAACCTGTTGTCCACTAGGACCCCCAGGTCCTTCTCCACAGAGCTCCTCTCCAGCAGGTCATCCCCCAACTTGTACTGGTACATGCGGTTATTCCTCCCCACATGCAAGACCCTACACTTGCTTTTGTTAAACCTCATCTGGTTCCTCCCTGCCCAACTCTGCAGCCTGTCCACGTCTTGCTGAATGGCAGCACAGCCTTCTGGTGTGTCAGCCACTCCTCCCAGCTTTGTATCATCAGCAAACTTGCTGAGGGTGGACACTATCCCCTCATCGAGGTTGTTGAAGAAAATGTTGAACAAGACCAGACCTAGCACTGACCACTGGGGAACACCGCTAGTTACAGGTCACCAACTGGACTCTGTGCTGCTGATCACTACCCTCTGAGTTCAGCCAGTCGGCCAGTTCTCAACCCACCTCACCATTCACTCATCTATCCCGCACTTCCTCAGCTTCATTATCAGGATGTCGTGGGAGACGGTGTCAAAAGCCTTGCTGAATTCAAGGTAGATAACATCCACTGCTCTCCCCCCATCTACCCAGCCAGTGATGTCATCATAGAAGGCTACCAGGTTGGTCAAACATGATTTTCCCTTGGTGAATCCATGCTGACAATTCCATATTGCCACGTTAGAGCTTTATTTGGAGATTACAGTAGGGTCTCCCAGGACACATTCATTTCTAGTGACACTGCTGGTACTCTAACACGTAGCACAGGGCAACTCAAAATGCAAGAGACAAAAGGAATAAAAATTAAGTATTCTACAATTATGATATTAATGAAGATAGCTTTATGGACATAAAAATGAGCATTGTTTTTTCTAAGATTGTGGCTCGTTTAACTTACTGTGTTAAATATACTAATATTTACTGACAGAGTCACTTAAGTATGACATTCTAGTTTAGGAAACACACAGTACATAGAGTATACATGTAAAAGTATTCTGTTTTCAAGAGTTCCTAATGCAGAAATTTGCTCCTTTATAAATTCTCTGTATGTATATATATATACTGTGTATATACTATGCTTTTTATGTAAAGCCTAGGAAAGAATCATGGATTCACAGAATGTCTCAGATTGGAAGGGACCCACAAGGACCATCAAGTCCTACTCCTGGCTCCACACAGGACCACTCAAAATTTAAACCCTATGTCTGACAGCATTGTCCAAACATTCCTGCTTGGGACCGTGACCACTGCCCTGAGGAGCCTGTGTCAATGCCTGGCAGCCATCTCTGTGATTAACATTTTCCTATTCTCCAGCCTGACCCTCCCCTGACACATCTCCATGCCATTCTCTCAGGTCTTGCTGCTGTCACCAGAGAGCAGAGATCAACGCTGCCCCTCCACTCCCCTCATGAGGAAGCTGTAGGCCGTCATGAGGCCTCCTCTCAGCCTCCTCTGCTCTGGGCTGAACAAAACAAGGGGCCTCAGCTGCTCCTCACAAATCTTGCCCAACAGACCCTTCCCCATCTTCATAGTCCCACTCTATTTATTTCTTCATCCTCTTATTTTGTGGTGCCTGTGTTCAGTCACTTTTAAACAAATACATTTGTATTTAAAAAGGAGCAAAATACTGTAATCATTTTAAAAAGCTTTGTAGCTGTGAATGATGTTAAAGATACAAACAAAAAGAAGTGGGATGGATTTTTGAAAAAACGTGTGCATAGTTGGTTGTGCTTTAGCAAGAGGTTGGGTTGGATGATCTCCTTTAATGCCACCCTATGATCCTATGAATTTGTGTTAGAGATGACAATGGATACTCTGAATACGTTGCTTGAGGAAATATCAGTAAAACCTAATTTAAGAGAAGTTCATTGTCTTCTTTTTTTCCTGCACACCTGCACAAAAAAAAAAAAAAAAACAGGTTTTTGCTCTTTTCTGGTATCAGACACTATAGGAGACCACAGCTATGTCATTTGGTAAGGTAGTTCACCTGCCAAACTTTGGTTTACAGTCAAATTGTTCCTTTTACACAGACGATAAAAGCTCAACTACACCTGTCCCCACCCTCCACCCCCCTCAAAATAAACCTGCACAAAAGCACAGCAATTTTCTTATAGAATCTTGTTCTTTTAATAACAGGCACAACAAGACCTCTGGGCAGCAGAAATGAATTAATTCCCTGCTGTTCTCTGAACGGTGGCAAGGTCGGTGCCCCATGCGTCACTCCGAATGGTCTGCACACCACTGCCACATGCTGTACTCTGAATGGTGGCCATGCCTTGGCCTCTCGCCATTCTCTCCACAGTGGACACAGTTTGTTTACAGGTTACAGGCTGTTCTCTGAGTGTCAGGCACAATTTGTATTCACGCCATTCTCAGAAAGATGGTTATGCCAGTGGCCCACAGTGTTGTCTGTTCAGTGACACGAGATGACACAGAGAAGTGCAGCCCACTCTACTCTTGCTGGATGACAGAGTATAGCACAACTAGCTGAGAGACTGTGAAGAACCCAAACCAGCAATGGAGCAGGCTGCCCAGGGAGGTTGTGGAGTCTCCTTCTCCGGAGATATTCAAGACCTGTCTGGACGCCTACCTGTGCAACCTGCTCTAGGGAACTTGCTTTGGCAGGGGGGTTGGACTTAATGATCTCTCGAGGTCCCTTCCAACCTCTGCAATTCTGAGATTCAGTCATTCACTTCATTATGCGACAGCTGTGCACGGCCATCTGAAATATGACTTTCATTTCTTGTCACTGTCACCACTGATGAAACGCACCCCTATGCTAGCAACCAGTATTTGGTCTCCACAAAAGTTCAACAAGCAACAATGAATGTCAATGGTTGCCATTGTTTCCAGATCAAGGAATTCAATGACACATCTTTGCTTCATCCGCCCTCTCCCGTCAGACACCATTGTGTCAGAGTGCCCCTCTGCTGCTGTCTGTCACACAGCAACAAATTTGAACAGAATATTGGTAGGAAGGTTCATCCTCTACTGCCATCCCACCAACATCCACCTCTGACGTCATGGACCAACATAATAAAATAGGAGGTATTACTTTCAGAGCAGCCTTCATATTTATACATGCGCAGGAGTTATTTAAAAATTAAAAAGTTAATAATTTGTATATAAAATACTCAATTGTATCAGCATGATGGGCTGATTGTGATATTACATTTATCTGAAAAGTCAGGACAATTGTTCATACTGATTTCATAATCAGATAGACACTTAATTTGCCTTCAGCTCAACAAAAAGGCTAGGTTCAGTTGTTAAAGGCTTCCAAACAGACTAAAAAGAATGAATATTGCCTCCATATCTGTAAACGTTGTGCACTATTAGTAGCAGAATACTGATAGCATGGAAATATATGTACAGAAGAACATAAATGTAGAAATATATAAATATATGCACAGAAGTATTTTATGTCAATCAGTGTAGTATGCCTTAAATTAGCCTTGGAAGATGAATATGTGTGCTGTCTTTGGAGGTACTACACGTATATCTTTGTTATCCTTGAGGTTGACAGTCTTTTTCTTATTAAGCTGACCACGTACAACTGAAAAAAACCTCACGGTGTTGTGAAACTTTAGTTCCGTGTGACATGCAGAACAATCAAAGAAGAATAAAACACAAGTACAAAAGGAAAATCCCACTCTCTGACCTGTGTTTTTCCATGTTTGGCTGACTAGCTGGGTTTACCTCATATGCCAGAGATAAGATCCTAAGTGAAAAGATCCTGTATGTCAGTCTATAACACAATACAGAGATCCTATCCAGCAGCCTGCTTTTTCCTCTGTCACAATGCTAGGACGTCCCTGCCTGCAGGGCTCCTGCCCATGGTGGCTGCCTCCTTTCTGAAAGAACAACACGCTTAATTTGCTAGAACATTTGTTCAGCACCACTGAAATGCAACACCCAACGTTTGTTTGGGCAAGGTGTAAGTATTTGCTCAGGAATTCACCGTGAGAACGTGGCATAAGCCATGACAGAACTACCTATAACAGGTGACCTGCAGTTTTGTTTGCCTCCTTAGTCACAGCCTTGAGTTTGTTCTTTTTTTAGAAGCTTTATTTCCTATTAACCATTCAGGTCATTCAAGCGCATATTCATTTATTTTTGCTTAGTTTCTGAACTGTTCCTCTCTGGTCTTTATCTTCTCCGGAAAAAATTTAGCTAGGGCTTTTATTTGATTAAATTTTGACTTAAATTCTTCAGAACAATAAAAGAAAAACACAGTTGGGCAATAGAATATCTTCAGTTTTCCTTTATTTCTCTGTAATACGTGGAACTTCTTCCTGTGGTTGGAAGATTCTGGCTAGCTGCACAAAGAAACTGAGGAAGCTTGTGTTCAGCAACTTTCCTTAGTCACAAACAAAATAGTGCGGCAAAGATCTGAATCAAAACATCAATGATTACTCACCTACAATTCCTCTGCTTGTGCCTGTGAGGATATAGTATCTTCACCTTCTCTGCTGAAGGAGGTCAGCAGGAACACTTTTTTATTAATGAAAACCTGCAAGTAACACCCGTCAAATTTAGTATGTGGATCAGACCTAATGATATGGCACATATTTATGCATCCTTTCACAACAATAAAAGTAATTTTTTCATTCTTGGTATACATCCAAGCTGAATACCGAATGTAGGAATAGTTATAGCACCTGGAAAAAATCCGTAGTAACCATGTCAAGGTAAACATAAAAATGAAAATGAAAATAAAAGTACGAAATTGAGAGGGAAACTTGAGGGGAAATCGCTTTCTAAAGATAATTATGACAGAATTTTCCTTAATCAAAACATTTAAGAAGAACTGGCCTTAATGAAAAATTCCAGTAAAATTAATGTATGTTGCATTTTATCAATGATTATTAACTAGAATTTTAAACAGTCACAAATTAATAGTGACTATGTCTTTATGTAAGAAGATTAAAACCAGTATACGTTCAGGATCTTCTCTCCTTCTCTCCTTGTCCTTTTCTTTCTTCCTCTGTCCCTCTCCGTCTATGTCACTTTCTCATTGTTTCTCACACACTCCTTTGCTCCTTTTCTTCCTCCCTCTCTCCAGCTCTCTCTGCCTCTCTCTTCCTTTTTTTCTTTTTCTTGTTCTGTCTCTGTCAATACCTCTCTTTCTCTTCTTTCTTGTTTTCTCTCCTTCTCTCTTTCTCCTTTTCTCTCTCTTTTTTTTTTTTTAATTAGGAAGAGAAAAACGAAAGGAAAATATCAAGTATAGCAATATCTGTCACTGTATCTATACTGCATCTACATAGCCATTATATGTTATCATTGCCTTCATTTACAAAAATGACAAGCACAAAACATTTTGAAGGCCTTTTTATAGTCCAAATGGTTTAGTAAAGTTAAAATGGCCTTTAAAAATGGAATACTGTGGAATATGACCCTACTGAAAGTAAGATCTGAACACATGGAAAAGCCTAGATTATGTTTATTTTCCACTAATATTGTGATTCACATATTTATTAAAAAAAATAATAATAAAGCACAGCATACCTAATACTAAAACTGCATACTGAAACAAAAACCAGGACACATTGCACCTGACAAATTTACAATAAGACCGTGAAAATTAAGTTCTTTTCCATCTCCCCTCCAGAAATACATTTCTTTATAACCACAATTATGTAGATTATCAATACAGAGAAATTAATTCCAAACATTATCTTTCTTCAGTATAAATTGGTAGAGATCAAACACTGGAATATATTGCTCACAGAGGCTGTGGAGTCTTTTTCTTTGGAGATATTCAAAACCCAACTGGAGACGGCCCTGAGTGACTTGCTCTAGCCAACACTGATAAGAGCAAGGACATTGGTCTAGACAGTCAACAGAGGTCCCACCTACCTCCATTTCTATGATTCTGTGTTGTCAAGAGACTATTTATTCTCCCAAGTTTTCAAAAAGTGCTCTGATTTTCACTCATTATTATGGCTTATCTCAGCAATGAGAACAATAAAGTGTTTATTCTGAGTAATCTCGAATACCGAGTGGATGAGGCTTTCTA
>WBMW01005776.1:0-30301 GCA_013396635.1 Penelope pileata
CTGTGATTCTGTGAAATATTTGAGATGAATAATTACTATGCAGTTCTACTCAGATGCCATGAAGAAATCATTATACATTATGTTGAAGGAACATTGAAACAAAAGACAATTCATTCATGTTTCCACAAATAATTGTAACACAAACTTTTTTTGAAGTGGGCAGTAAGAAATTGTATGAGGTTTAACAAAAGCAGGTGTAAAGTCTTGCACTTGGGGAGGAATAATCACATGTACCAGTACAGGTTGGGGGATAACCTGCTGGAGAGAAACTCTGCAGAGAGGGACCTGGGGGTCCTGGTGGACAACAGGTTGGCCATGAGCCAGCAGTGTGCCCTGGTGGCCAAGAAGGCCAATGGGATCCTGGGGTGCATTAAAAAGTGTGTGGCCAGCAGGTCGAGGGAGGTGATCCTCCCCCTCTACTCTGCTCTGGTCAGGCCTCAGCTGGAGTACTGTATCCAGTTCTGAGCTCCCCTGTATAAGAAAGACAGGGACCTCCTGGAAAGAGTCCAGCAGAGGGCCACAAAGATGATAAAGGGCCTGGAGCATCTCCCTTATGAGGAGAGGCTCAGTAATCTGGGTCTGTTCAGCCTTGAGAAAAGAAGGATGAGAGAAGATATGATCAATGTTTACAAGTATCTAAAGTGCAGAAGGCAAACGGACATGGGGAATCTCTTTTCAGTGGTCTGTGGGGACAGAATGAGGGGCAATGGCCTAAAACTGGAGCATAGGAAGTTCCACTTCAATATGCAGAAGAATTTCTTCATGGTGAGGGTGACGGAGCACTGGAACAGGCTGCCCAGGGAGGTTGTGGAGTCTCCTTCCCTGGAGATATTCAAGACTCACCTGGACGCCTACCTGTGTGATCTGCGCTAGGGAACCTGCTTTGGCAGGGGGGCTGGACTTAATGATCTCTTGAGGTCCCTTCCAACCCCTACAATTCTGTGATTCTTTTCTAAAATTGTTCTTCTGTTTGAGCTTTTAGTATTTGGATCTGCAATGAATTTATTGGGAATTTTCATCTTATTGAGTTCAGGAACTTTACAATGTATTGTGAATACAAGATTTTTTCTCTACGAGTTTTCATTTCTACTTTATTATCCCCTCAAAATCAAGTATATAGTAGAGAAGATAAGGAAACTATACAAGTCCAGTCATGAGACTTAGAGAAATTTCTCTACTCTTCATTTATTTTTTGTTTTAACACCACCATTGAGTTTGCCACAAGTGATTTCATTGCTACTTCAGCTCTGTGTTAAAATCTCTTTGGGTTAATTAAAGAAGTCAATGTTCCAGTTTTAGGCCTGGAGATCAGATGAAGAGGCAGGAAATAATTGTTCTTTGTCCTTTTATCAACAGGAACAGCATGGATACATATATTTAGTGGTATAATTTCATCTTTGTCTGGAAAACAGGCTCAGCCTCATGTCTTCTTCGAGGGACGATGTTTTCTATATAGAGGAGACTTTTCATGTGAAAACAACCTGTAAGATTCAGTTCTTGCCCCTGCTGTCTCCCAGTGAAATGACTATTCCAGTTATACTCAGAGAAGTAGAGAATACAGCACAAGTTCTACAAAACACACTGATGTCAATTCTAAATTGTTAGGAGTTATTGCTTAGAGTTACTGTTTTCTGACACATCAGCATAAATCTTAGAAAAGCTTTTATTCTTTTATATCAACAACAAGCTGAACAATGAACAATTTTGGACTTCAATCTACTCATTTTACTGGTGGTAACAAGTCTTATTTCCAAGCTTGTCACCACGCTGCTGTTATTCTTCTATGTGAGATGGATTCAAGTGGGATTTTTAAGCCAGACATGCCTATTCCTTTTTCACAAGGAAACCAAAACGCAGTATACATGCTTCTCTCTGTTTATACTAGCTCCTGCTTTTTTATTTTCATTTCTTCTTCTGCCGCTGCTTGGCATAATTCGTGTCCGTGTTGACAGATGCATCTGCAAAAACGGAGGCATAAAGATAGTTTTCTCCAGAAAAATCATCAGGTGCTTTGCTCTATTCAGCTCTCTGTTCATACATCTCTGCTTTAAATCAATCAGATAACTCAGACAGAGCAGCACTCAATCTGATGATGGCATTCTTCAGTTTTGCTGCCTTTGACCTATCTTCTCAACCAAAGCAACATAAGGATAAATGATTTCCTTGCAGAACATCTCAGCTCCTCCTCTTCCTAGCCTGTCTCCAAGAAACAGGTGACCCCACCACTCAAAAACCTAAAACCAAAATAAAACATTCCTTTATGTATTTAAAACATGACTTTATTTTCAGATAGCCCTCCCCCCCACCTTTAGATCATAAAACAGGACCGAGAATTTTTGAGCTATATATCCTTCCTAACTCCCTTAAAAATTTGTCTGTTGTGTCTGTGTAGCATGCTCCAACACGAGTGCCTATCCTGGCTTTCTCGACTGCACTAATTCAGTTTATCCATACTGAAGTACCACTACTCTTCATAGAGAGATAGAGAGCATGCTTATAAATGAAGAGGTGTTTCTCGCAACAGAATATGTGGTCACAGGAAAATACCTATCTTTCTTGATTACAGGCTACTTCAGATGAAATTCTGTAATATTCAATTTTCTTTAAGACTTGTTGAATTATTCATTAACGAAGTTTACAAAAAATGAGGCTTCTTGCTTGTAAGACAGACACAATCTGTTTTGCAGCTGACTGAGTATATAAAATGAATTAACACGTAGGATTATTCATGTACTTGTTTCTTGTAATGTTTTATTCATGTCACATCATTGAAAACTTATTTGATACTATTTGTGATTCCTAGAAGAAAATACTGAATAGAGGCCATTAATAAACTCACTTAAATCTTAACTTTGATCTTCTGTGGCATAACAAGAGTTGTACAAGTTTCCTCATTGTGTTCTTCAGGCTTACAGGATAGACAGATAAAATCAAGATGAGAGCATGAATTAATTGATAGGTTACAACTTTGGAGAACGGAAAGGAGAAGATTTCTTGCTGGTAACATGCTGTCTTGCAAACAAAGGAATGAGTTTGCTTTGAACAGATTCTTAGTGATACTAAGTAAAGTATTTGGGGGTTTAATATAAACAAGAATAACAGAAGTTTTACACAAGTTTTTTTACACAAGTTTTGACTCACATAACAGTAATCTCCCACCGAGACAACACCACCTCCCCAAGGAGAAACCAGTTCCTGTGAGAAATGCACTCCCCTTGGTGGCTGGCTCTTAAATGAGCCCAGGATCCACCCTGGGTCCACTCCTTCCCGTCACATGGTGGGGGGGGGGGTGGGGAACAGGTGCAAACAATTTGCCTGTGNGTGCAGAACAGGTGCAAACAATTTGCCTGTGTTCCCCAGGCCAGTCACCACCCTTCACCAGGTGCTCAATCACAGATTCAGGCTATGACCTAGTATACTCCTTATACATCTTACATAATTCAGTGTAAACATGTAATTTCAGGTATGTAACTAATATATTCTGTCATCTGATATTGGAGGGCTTTGTTATCTCCATGAGTGAGAGCCTTTTTAACTTCATGTCAGAAGTTACTTGTGTTAAGAAATAGTCCTCTTCTTTCAATCACTCTGGACACACTGTTATAAAGTCTCCCACCTCCTCTGGCCATTCAGCACTGTGCTGTCCTCAGCCATCTTAATACTGCAGCTTCTCCAGCATTATTCCCTTCTTTTTGCACTTGTCATGCTCTGGGACATAAATTCTGTTGTGGTCCTGCAGATTAATAAGGACTCCCTCAAAATCTGTGCTACCCCTTGTCTTTCTATCCATAGAACTGATCCTGGTGATTTTTTTTATTTTTTTTTTTTAGTTTAAGAACACGGCAAATAGGCTCAGCAAATATCTGGAACTAATAATCACATGTAGACAAAACAGCTGACTTCACACTTTCTTCATCTGGAAATCACTTCTCTTTTCTTGCCATATCCTTCTTCCTGCAGTCAGTTCCATTAACCTTGATTAGTCCTAAAGTTGAAGTCCTCTTAGACATAAAAATCCAGTCCTTCTCTGACAATTTGTAACAAATAAATAAGAATAATAAATATGTACATTTTATCCTAGTCTGATAAGAGTATGTTTTGCAAACACAGAAGCAAAATCAATTTAGACAAATTATTTGCAACTGCAAGTAAAGTACTAGAAGTTTTAACAACGGAAACACAGAAAAAGTTCCAACCCACACAGCAGATTGTGATGGTCTCCCACCCAAGCACCACTCCTCCAATAAGTTGCAGGTCTCAAAAAGAAATGTGCTCTGCCCTGCTGCTGGTCCTTAAAGGAGCCCAGAGTAACCCCACCCTGGGTCCACCCCTTCTGGTCACATGGAGAGCAAAGGCGTAAACAATTTACCTGCGCTCCCCAGGCCAGCCACATCCCTCCTCCATGTGCTCAATCACACATTCACGCCATGATCAACAGTTTCCCTACAGAGTAATTAGGCAAACAAACACTGAAAACAGAGCAATAAAGCTGAAAGCACAGGGAAGAATGAATAGTTCAAAACTATTCCCTAGCTGGCTGTGGAGAAAACAAACTGAAGGAAAGGTTGATGGTGTCATACTTTTGGCCAATGAGAATCGATAAGTAAATTGAAGGCTCAATAACTGGCAAAGTTCTCAAATATATTTTTGTGATCTCCTCCCTTTACAAGATGCATATAGAATTTTTTTGTCCATATTTGTTGGACCTTCATCAATTTGTAAACATAAAAGAGCAGAAACGTACACTTCATCCTTGTGATTTTGTTCTGAAATCAGATAATATGCTTTATAAAAACATAGAACAATGTTGATGTAGTGAGGAGATTTTCATGAGCTAAAATCACAGGGAGGGTGTTATATCTTCAAGGCATGTAGTGAGAACAGCATATACTACTTCACAGTCACTACCTCACTTCTTGGCATCAATAAAGATTGAAACTCATTAAGAGCTATTAATTGAGGCAGGCTTGTCTTTTTATTTATGAACTGTTTGCAAACCAAAAACTTTTTTACAAATTAGATATTCCCTCATCAATCTTCCATTAATTGAAATTGTAGACATAGTGTATATTATCCTATAGATCATCAACAATCTCTGAAAGTTCAGCACTTCTTTTACTAGTCAATATTTGAAATCTGTTAAGGAAACTGAAACAGATGACTTGCCACAGGTCTGGTTTCTGTACCTAGATTAGATAGAAAACCAGGATCATTGCCTGTTGGTCTAAATTTCACTAACAGGATGAGGTAAGTGTTATTGTTTAAGACTTGCAGACAAAACTAGGCCTTGATATCTGCACCATTCAGCAGCATTTCTGGCCTTCTTTTGCACAAACAGAAGTATTATATTTAGCTACTTACATTAGGTGTGATGTGGTTGGAAGGTTTTTTTTCAAGCCTATGAAAAAGAAGGACAGACAAGATGGTCCAGTGACATTTTCTTTGTCATGATAAAGTGACTTTTGTTTTTCTGGCTGTAGAGACACTGCAAATTTAAGACAAGGACTTCTTAACAAAATGTGCAAATACGAGCTCATTTGCACTCATGCATCCATCTCAGTACACACAATAAATTTTAAATCCTATTGACAGTAAACCTAGGTTCAACCTTCACACTGTTTACGTTCTGATTAGAGTAATGGAAGGTATTTTGAGAACCATTTCCCATCCTTGTCTTGACTTTACTAACACCAGTTCCAATCATTCTCTTCTGTGCTTTGGTTAACACAAAATGGGACATGTTGTAACAAGTGCTTTTTTGTACAATCAGAATATCCTTCCAGAGTGTTCTTGTGGATGCGTTGCTGTAGCTGGATTTACTTTATGCATTAAATTCTCTGCTGAACAAACCTGCAGGCATAGTACACACTTGACATTCATCTTGCAGGTTACTCTCAAAACTGAAGGTCCACTGCCCAAACTTCAAGTAGCATTACTTACAGAAGATATGTGAATAGTCCTGAATAAAGTTTTCAAAACTTTTTGAAGCTAAAGAAAACACCCTTCAAGTCAGATTGCTGTATAGACAGTAAAACTAGACTGGTTTGCCAACAGTTTGTTTGAGTGAAATGTAGTGTAACAGAGTATTTTACATGGCTTATATTGGTATAAAGAACGGAAAGCTTTAGAAAACTTTTGCCTAAATGGGACTCAATGTTATGATACACTGTTTACAGACTGCTTACAGAAGGAAAATGTTTATTCATTGACCTTAATGTCAAAAAACCTCATCCTATTGAGACAATCAATCTTTTTACCAAATTCTTCAGAAGATTCAGAAGGCAAACCAACCAACCAACCAACCAAAGCCCCATCCTACTTTGAAATCTAAACTGTGTAAACTAGACATCTTGTAAAAATTGTTTTTCTTGAAGATATAGATATCTTTTTTAAAATTAACACATGTAGTTTCGGTTCTCTCTCAGTTGTGCTCATAAAGATTTTATTTAAAATAAAATAAAATCTCCTTAAAGAGTTTGCAATACCCCAAAGAAGAAACAGATTCAGTTAAAATGATGAATTGTTTACAATTTTATCTGTTGGTGAAAGTAATCTGGGCTACTTTAGGTCAATTTACAACTGATCTTAGAAACAAAGAGCCCTAAACCTTCTATTTTAATTTACCCCTTTTTCATTACAACAAAAGTTATGATGAGGACATAAGAAATGTTCTGCTGGTAACATTCTATTTAACCTTATGTTCAGCCTCAACAGTGGCATTCCAGCTGGGGAGAATACTCAAATTCTGCCACCTTTTTTGGTTCATTCATTTTCCACAGTTATTAAATTAACAATGTTAGAGGGTAAAACCAGCCTTTTTTCAATATGCTTCTGCAGTGTCTCTTATTGTTGTGGTTTGACCCAGCAGATAGCTAAGTCCCACGCAGTCGTTTGCTCACCCTCCCCCCTCCCCAAATGGGATGGGGGAGAGAATTAAGGAAAAAATACAGTAGAACTCCTGGGTTGGGATAAAAGCTATTTACTAAGACAGCAGAGAAAATAAAAGAAATAACAGTACACATATATATATATATACAATAACAAATAGATGATACACAAAGCAAGGGACCACCGATCGATATCCAGCCAGTCAGCAGCCCCTCCCTCCGAGAGACTGCCCTTTAGCAAAAATCACATGATGTTATGTGGTATGGAATAGCTCTTTGGTCACTTTGGGTCAGCTGCCCTGGTCCTGCCCCCTCTCAGTTCCTGGATCCTTATGCCTCCTAACTGTTTCACTGAGGAACAGAATATGTCCTTGGCTCTATTCCATGCTGCCAGGTGTTATCAGTTTTGTTTTTCTTCTGCGATCAAAACATAGCTTTGTACCAGACACTATGAGAGAAGTAACTTCTGTCAGAAACTAAGACAGTTATAACAACTGTCTTGTAGCAGCAAGTTCCAGAAGTTCACTACCTGACATCTAAAGAAATCCTTAAACCTGCTTTAATACTAACTATTACAAGTTTTATCTGTAAACATGTTCCCTGCCTCTACTTTAACAAGATTTGGTACAATCGTTTTTTTCATCTCCATCCCCTTTTTCTTCGTTTTTTTTGCAAGCTTCAGACATATTAGTTCCAACATTTTGTGAGTCTCTATGTAATCAAGCTTCCTCACATCCTTAGTAATCTTAATGGCCCTTTTCTATAAATTTTATACTGTATCCTCCTTAACATTAAAACCAGAACTGCCTACAGAACTAATGACATGGGTGCACACAGATTTTATATTGCAACAAAATGACACCCCTTCTTTTATTTACGTGTAAAATGTTTATTGCTGTTCCCAGAAGCTTAATGTTCTCTGACCTTCAAGAGAAAGTCCTGTCATACAATAAAGAAAACAAAAACAATACTTGGTATGGGAGAAATATACATGTATGGGGGCATGGGATAAATGTGTTTCTATAAAGTAAGTGTCATAGATTTATGGACAAAAGTATATATAAGAATGTTAATTTAAAGAGAACAAAAATAACAGTAACGTCATCCCAAGGCAAGCAAGAACTGCAAAAAGATTTCTTTCTTTGAAATGAGAAGCTTCCTCATTGTTAAAAATACTAATATTTCATAGCAAGCTAGTAGAGTTGGACAGTTTTGAAAAAAAAGGTTCCTTATGTAAATAAAAAGTATAATCTGTCATAAAAGCAGCTGGTTAGGCTAAACACTGTGTTGGTCATACAACAGGGTATGAAATAAGAATTTACATGAACATTGAACTTATGCAGTTGTTTACACCAACCTGATAGCCCAAATGATGGATTTGTTACAGCTAGTTTTATCAATCATTTATATTCTTTGTGATAAGAATACTATCACTGTTCAGCAAAAATATTTTCAGTACTTCAAATTAGCAAACTGAGGAGTCAAAATCTATGGTTTTTAAGAAAGTGGATACAGAATAGGTTTAGATAGTGTTTTTTTTAGTATTATCTTGAATTCTTAAATATCTTTTTAGCAACTTTAGCTGTTGTCCAGCTGAAAACATGGCATGAAGAGGACAGATGTTTAAAATTCTGAAGACTAGTACAGTGCAGACTAATAATTGATGAAGTATATATTTTAAATGTGGTTTGACACAGTACAGCATCATGCAGCTATATAGGATTTCTAGTAAATGAGATCCTAGTAAATGTTTTATTGGAGAAGCTCATAAATTTCTCCAGTTGCAGCTTACAGTATCTAAACCCAACATTTTATGACAATGAAAGGTGTTTCTGAAGTTGTTTAAAATATCTTCTCAATGGCTAATCAAGCATTACTGCACTTTTTAAAAGATGACAAAACTAATTGATAGCAAATTACTGACTCTTCCTTCATCTTTTTTTAGTTAGCCATGGAAATCTATCCCAGATCTAACAGGCATGCCTTTGGAGATCTCTGCTTACCCATTACATAAAAGAGTAACTCCCTGAACACAAAATTAGTACTTTGTGAAACTACAGAGTTCATATGAGATGTAGAATAAAGTCTGGAATAACCTGAGAATTTTAAATGGTAAATAATAGCAACATGCTAAATGGTTTTTCCTTTATTTAGATTGGAATTTAAGGATCTTATTGCTCGAGTCACTCTGCAGCTTCCAAGCACTCTGTGACCTACATGAGTGGATCTTTGCAAAATACTGCTGAGCAAGCTGTCATGCTCTAAGGCTTTTACAAATTGCCTGTCACTTTGCTCAAGGTCATGCTCTATTAAGACTTGATACTAAAACAAGCTCCCCAGAAAGTTCACAGAACCTTGAACACGATGCTTGTCTTCCCTCTGAACTGTAACGGCGCATGGCCAGGCTGCAGCAGCACCACTCTTCCTCACTACTGATTCTTTACAGATAATTTTGTATTACATAGTATGGTATCTGTTGGAAACACTATTATTAAGCCAGAACATAGTAAGATTGCACTGTGATCTATTTTCACTGTGATGTATTCTAGTTCTTTAAAAGGACTAGAATGTGATATGATCTAATATAGTCTCAGGATGCTGCTAATTTTGTTTAGCAATAAGTGATTTTTTATTACCAATACGTATTCTGCATCATAGCACAAATCAGTATTGGACAGATTTAAAATTCATATTCAGCATAAATTAACAATTTTCTTCAAAACAATTCTTGTTTAAGCTAAAAATTTTTACTCTATAGGAATATAATATTTACAAGCTATAAATATATTTTTCCTTTTTCAAATTACTGACTTACATCAGACTTTCCCTCATAGGGAATAAAAGACATAACAGCTCTCTTGCTTCCTATCCAGATATAACTGAAAGGGATATGATCATAACATGCTGATAAGAACTTTTTACTACCACCCTATACAACTCTGAAATTGTGAACTCAGAGTGATTGCTACTACTTGGTTCAGATCTGATATAACAGAAGAGAGCAGCTAAGCCATCACAAAATCATCATTTTTTTTTCTTACAAATGATGTCCACAAGGCAGTCTGTAGTTCATATTGGATAGACAGAACTGGACAAAGAGCTGCGTAACTGCTGCCTTTCTACTGTTTTGTGAAAGTTCACAGAGAGCTTTCCTTTAATTCACATCATGGCACTTTTCATTAAGTTTTTCCTCATAAATATTGAAATAAATTCTTTCAGATTTCCGTTGTACTGGTGGTAATGTCATGCTATGTTATGTTACACTGTTTCATTTGGTTTAATATCGTAAGGTTTTCCTCATTGAGCTGGATTGCTTAAAGAAATTTTGAGAAGGATGGAGCTGTGAGTAAGATGCTGTCATACATTCCCTGCTAGAAAATTACCGGCTACATTAAAGTTTGAAATAGCTATGTTTCAAATTGCAATGTTATGCTGGCATATGAAATGTTTGAGTTTCTAAATAAGGATACCTTTCATTTTAAAAGTTGTTTATAGAACTTATGCATTATTAGATACATTATAGTAATATAGAAATATTAGTTATATTATTACATCTGTCACATAGCTAACAGATGAGAAATAAGAATCCGTGCAAATGGCAAATAAAACCAGCAAATTCCTTTTGTCTTGATTTAAGGATAATTAATTTTTCTGAATTACTAACCTACTACAGTTCAGGAATTTTAGAAATAGAGGGCAGTTTTGATCCTTAAGTGAGCAGGGATAATGACTAGTTAGAGAAAGGTTAACACAAACTGGGGGGAGAAAAAAGCAATATCTGAAATTCAGGAATGACTCTTTAATGGGAAAGATGGAAATACATTTATGTATGTAGGGAAATACATTTGTGCATCAAAAAAGAGGCTTTTCTGAAGAAAAGCAAAATTGAATACAGTGTAAAAGTTGAAAAATTGTTGCTTATTAAATCAATGACGATTTACTGGCCCTCAAACCAAGACCAAATAAGGTGCCATATTGTCATCTGCTTTAAAGGTTCTATATGTCAATAAAAGACATAGGATGTGCTATATGCATGTGTACATAGATATATGTATGTTTTCCTGAATATGTATTAACTTCTAAGATTTCTAGCTATCTCATTACTGTGGACATAAGAGCAATGTGAAGGTCATCTCTCGGGCATGTAATTATTGCAGTCAGTAGATTATTGTTCAAATCTACAGTACATTTTTACAAGTAAAAGAACTAGCAGATCTAGTTCAATTCCTCTTCAGCAGAGACAATGCTTTTGTCAGTACAATATAGAACAGCAAAAATTCTTACAGCACAAACGTATGTCTAAATGACACTGTAAGAGCATTCATTTCTGTGTTATACAAATCTTGTCATTAATTTATTAATACACATACTTCACCTTATGATATATAGAAAGCCTCTGATTAGTGCTCATGCAATATGGTCATAATTACCTAAAGTAAGCAAACCTTTTTCATCATCATCTAAATGAGGTAAAAGAAACATTACCGCTGCTTAACAGACATTTAAATAAATAAGCACTATGCATACAACTACTATTTAGCTCTTACGAAGCAATGAAATCGGAGAGAAGTATTTTTCTTACCTGAGATGTATTTCAGTCATAGAACTACTCAAATTGTAACATACCTATAGAAATGATACACTCCTTTGATGAAGAAGATTGAAATTTAGGGTTGCTGTTAATTTTTTCCTTTTTTTTTTTTTTTCACTTGGAATAATATTTTTTCAACCCTACAAATTCAACACTATCATAGAATCATAGAATCATAGAAACACTAGGTTGGAAAGGACCTACAAGATCATCTAGTCCAACCGTCCTCCTATCACCATCACTACCCACTAAGCTACTAAATCATATCCCTTAGCACCTCATCCAGACGCTTCTTGAACAGCGCCAGGGACGGTGACTCCACCACCTCCCTAGGCAGGCCATTCCAGTGCCTGATTCTTTTGGAGAAAAAGTTTTTCCTCATATCCAATCTAAATCTTCCCTGTCACAACTTGTGGCCATTCCCTCTCGTCCTGTCATTAGTTACCCGGGAGAAGAGGCCGACCCCCTCCTCACCACAACCTCCCTTCAGGAAGTTGTAGAGTGTGATGAGGTCTCCNGTGCAGGACCCGGCACTTGGCCTTATTGAACCTCATCCCATTGACCTCAGCCCAGCTATCCAGCCTGTCCAGATCCCTTTGAAGGGCCTCCCTACCCTCAGGCAGATCGACACTTCCTCCCAACTTGGTGTCATCTGCAAACTTACTGAGGGTACACTCAGTCCCCTCGTCTAGGTCATCAATAAAGATATTAAACAAGATGGGTCCCAACACCGACCCCTGGGGGTCACCACTCGTAACGGGACGCCAGCTGGACTTAATTCCATTAACCACTACCCGCTGGGCGTGGCCCTCTAGCCAGCTCTTTACCCAGAGAAGAGTGTACCTGTCCAGGCCATGGGCTGCTGGTTTCCACAGGAGAATACTGTGGGAGATCTTGTCAAAGGCTTTGCTGAAGTCTAGGTAGACTGCATCAACAGCCTTTCCCTATCATGTACATAAAATGCTCATACCAAATCAACCTTAGAATTGCTTCATCAGATGACGATCTTAAGTGACTTGATGAACATTAGGAATCTTCTATGGAAAACAGGAAAACTGGTTGAAGCTAAGCTGGATTGAACATCGGTCTGAAAGACTTCATGACCTTGAGGTGCTGGAGTCTTCCCTAAAGAAACCTACAGACAACCCAGATGCCATCCATCTGCAGGCAATATAATTCAGGTGTATTTCCCAGTAGCCTGACAGGAGTCTTTAAGACTCTTACTCCCATTTTCACTGGAAAGCAATATTCCAGCTAGTCTTGAAAGTAAAGCAGCTTCTGTTAGGTATCATTGTATCTGACAGCTGGTCTGACCTATGAGAAATG
This sequence comes from Penelope pileata, assembly GCA_013396635.1. NCBI lineage: Eukaryota > Metazoa > Chordata > Aves > Galliformes > Cracidae > Penelope > Penelope pileata. The sequence continues at coordinate 12,805 of WBMW01005776.1, forward strand.
TGCAGCAGTCACTGAAAAAATTACATAGTCTCTACAAAAAGGGCAATTCACCACAAGATCTACTGTTTGGGGGTAGCTATAATACCTCAAATAAATCCTTGGTTATGTTTTTCCTCTAGGATTCCTGAGCACTTCTCAGTTTGCATCAACTGGATAGACACCCTGGCCATATTCAGACTCCATGCCAGTCCTTAGCCCACACTGTTTCCCTCTCCCTCACATACTCTCATTTCTGTGACCAAGTCCTTGCCCAGAAATTGGAAGTAAATAGTGTAGCCCTGGGAGGAAGCCCTTTGTCTGTTGGGTCGAGGAGCTGGTCTGCCAACACGCCTCACAAGATGCGTAAGTGATGACCAACTGATGGGTAGCAAAAGTCTTTGGGACCCAGCATACAGCATACAGGGTTGTAAGTGCAATGAGAAAGATGCTGGACTGAAAATCGCAGCTTTTTAGATAAAAAGTAAAGGGTAATTTCTGTGTTAAATACTTCTGTTGGCTAAATAATATTATTGAGTATTGATTCAATAAGCTTTTTTCTGTTTTTATTTTTACAGTTTCTTAACTTATCATTCTAGCTTTAAATTCATCAGTTCTGCCCACTGCCACATCTTTTTCTTAAACCTTGTGTTCCAGGATTTCATCACATATAAGGTATGGCTGCCTGTTTCAGTTTGGCAATATCTCACTTTCCTGGTGTTACAGACGTAAATAAATTATTCAGAAATGCTCCTCCTACATGGCTGCATACCAGGTCATAGAGAATCCTAGTAAGCAACAGTTAACTAATAAATTATAAAGGGGTACATGAGTTTGAATTTGCCTCAAAGGGAAAAGTTTACTATGGCTCAAATTAGACAAAGAAAACACTAAACAACGTTTGCAGTATGAAAACTGACACAATTTCAGATTTCATCAGCAATGTATTTTGAAAGGATTTAGACAAGCTGCTGCAAGCTGTGCGTTCACTATCAAATCAAATTGGCTACATCTTGTCAACATAGGATAATTTGAGGAAGACAAAACTTTCAGAAAGATTGCATTATTGACCACCTTGTTTACAAATACTGTTAGACCTTCAACACTGTGTATGTTGAGTCTCATTAGGATTGTCTCTGGCTGGTATTCTGTCATGCATGTTGTACGTAGAAAGACCAAAAATGTGAACACTGTCTTAGTCTAAACCAATTGCTGTGAAAGTCTGTATATGTCCAGTGACAGGCATGTACAGAGGAGACTCAGAAGACCTAAATATTAGTTCACAGTTGCTGTTCGGCGTTTTCATCTCTGTAAACCATAATCTTGCTAATCTGTATACCTTGTATGTATGCAGCCATTTGTGTATGGCTGACTGTTTCAGCCATTTCGCACTTAAAATAAGATTGATATTTAATTAAGATTTTTTCCATCTAGCTGATACAATTTCCTGATCTCTCTAGTAAAATTTCCTTTAACACATATTCAACTGAAGTGTCATACACAATACACAGAAGTAATGAAAATAGTTTTAAGAGTCTTTGCTACTGACTGCATACAGATACAGATAATTATAAAGATGAAGACAGTCTGAAATTTCACTAACTCTTTATTGAGCATTCTAAGCATTATCTTCACGTTAACCTAGGTCTCTTTCTCACTTTATGTTAGTAACAATTCTAATATATATCGTATTTCTTTTATTGAAGCATTGCAGGGAACAATGACATTAGAGCCAGCTCCCCTATTGCTGGAGGGACTCAGCAATAATGTTACGAAGGAAAACGAAGAAATTGGCATTGCAATATTGCACTGTCAGTCTCTGGAGTTTTTTTGCACCTCCTCCTCCACTTCTCCCAGTTGTCTACAACTATTTTGTTAAGATAAGTCTCTGCTTTGGAAAACATGTCATAGCTACTGAGACCAAAACTGTTTTAACCAGTTAGTGGAGTTGATAAGTGTTAAGCTAAACAGTTAAAGGAAATAAAAGTATATGAAAGAAATCTGTAATTGTACTATAAGGAAGTTAGATTTTCCTTTAAAAGATGATGAACATGAAGTGAGAAAATGTAGATTTAACTTCTCATTTATATTTCCCTATGTATTTTTTAAAGATTTATTAGAAAACAATTTGAAGAAATTAGTGCCAGCTATTGGGTTTGCATTACCCAAGTCTTTTGTTTTAATTTTTTTTTTTATTCAAAGGTTGTTGCTTTATGATGTAAACAGGATTTATTGCATAGATACTCAAGGTTTCAAAATGTGTTATAAATTAGTTTGCTCAGCAGCTTTTACTCATGAGGTGGAGGTGGAGTATTTTGTCTACCAGTTTTCAGTAAAAATCAAACAGTCTTGGTTCCCACTAATGTAAAACCAGGCCAAAGCATCTAGGAGAAGAAATCTTTATGAGGAGACAACCATGTAGATTTGTTACCTTCCTCTCATGTCAGCAAGTTCACCATCAGTACTTTTCTTTATTTCTTAAGATGTTTACAAGACCTTCAGTTCATACTGCATACTTGTCCAAAGTACACAAAACTAGAAGAATGACAGTCCCGGTGTTTAGAAGCCATGGATAACTATGACCACAGAGTATTAATTTTCTATTTAAATTTCCCCACATCATTGAATACTTTTGATGCTTGAGCATCTTCTGTACTACTGCTGTGTGAAAATGATTCCATTTTTTTCTGATTGTACCAAATCATAGCTCTCATTTTGTTATGCCTATCTGAATAAAAAGAGAAGAAATAGTTAATCGCCTTTCTTCTATTATTCAGCTGTTTTCTGTAGCAAATGACCTCAAATAACTGTACAACTATTTCCTATAACAAGCAGAGTATACAATGTTGGTATTGTTTGTTTGTTTGTTTTTTACATACATAGCCATTCAGTCAATGTTGTCTCTAGCTTAAAGAAGAGGAGAGAATAATCATTTCTTCTTGTTGAGAAGGAAACAATCCATAGACCCAAGAGAAATGTCACGATTGGGATCATATTTTGAAAATCATCTTTTATTAATATATTATTTCCTGGAGCTTTTTGCTCAAGTTATAAACAAACAGCTGAGGCTTAAAATTCTTTGGTGAAGCTGCTACTGTACTATTTTTTATTTTTTTTCTTTTCCCTCTTGGAAAAATGGAGGAAGAATTCACACTTCAGTTATAGACTTTTCAAATTCTATGTAATATCTAAAGATTTATTTCATATTGAAAAAATGAAACTCTATAAAAAGTGTTATATAAAACGTTTATATATAAAGTACTCATGCAGCGTTTACTTCATGACAGTATGGCTACAGCTACCATTGTATATAGATACTACAACTGCAAATCTAACTTGCAGACTTTTACTACTAAAATTAATGGAACAGAATTGTGACCTACATCTCACAATTATTATTCATTTTTTGATCTTTCTTTAGCTTTCAGAACAAAGAACTTTTGCCTGAAGGAATTCACTTTGATTGGATATGTTAGCATATTTGTATGATTTATTTTGTGTGCCTCAGAAGCCAGAGAATTATCTTGTGGTGATCTCCTCTATAAAAACTAGTTTTTTTCCTTAACATGTTGAATACTAGCGTACTGGAGGCTCAGAGGTACATTTATTCAAATTAGTGTTTTAAAAAATAAGGTTGCTTTATTCAGAACTGTTTTTCTGACAAATTTCTTCTACTCAAGTGGACAGCTAAAAAACATATAAATTTTAAGTATATCCCACTATTCAGGAAATCAATGCCTTGGTATTATTTCTCAATATATTTTAATAGATTGACTTCTTGAAGGTGTATAACAGAGCTAACATAATTCTTCTATCTGCGACTACATACACAGAGCATGCTATACTGTGTCTCCCCAAGGTTTAACATCCTACAAGTTGAGTATGTCTCAACAGCTTATCTAATGCCTAAAACTACCTCTTTACTAAACATCAAATCTACCGTATCAACATCTGAGAAGACGAAAGAAGAATTTTTCTCATAAGAAAAGTTGCTCTCAGATAAATTTCCAATGTTTTTTTTTTCAGATTTTGAGAGCAAAAGTAAACAAAAAAAACCTCGCAACCTCTATGGATAGCATTAAAGTCAGACTTACTGAGAAAGTGGTTTTGAATTGCTGCTTTCATTTTTTGTCCTCAAGTTCCATCTTAAAAAAAAGTCAAAATATATTTCTGAGATAAAAAATAAAACCAGTTGTAAACAGAAAATGATTCTGAAATGTAATTTGATGAAATTAGTGGGGAGACAAAAGAACTACATAGGAGAAAAAAATATTGCCTTTAAAACATCAAAGTAGAAATTGCTGTTATAAAAGTATGTTCCCCAAACTGAGGCTAGTATGTTTGGGGTTGGAACTTCACAGTTTCAGAAAAAAAATTCAAAATTCTCAAATAATTTCCTTCCTTGCAATTATGAAAAGAATGCTGAATGAAAACAAAGATAATATATCACTTTAATATAATTTATTTTTCTAGGAATTTGAAAATAAAAGTGAAACTACTTTTGTTTCTCAAACTACGAGTTTAAATCTGCTATTCCCCTGGAATTCAGAAGAAAGAAAAAACTGTCCACAAAGTCTTTTGTGGAATCATCATTACATATAGCATGGTAGAAATAATTAAAGATTGTGCTGAGATTGTTTCAAAGTTAAGAAGAAACATTTAGCATTATTAATACCCTGAATAAGGCGAAGAGTGGGCCTCTATCAATTGTACTTGCCGAAATAAAACAGTAGATCTTTTCCAATCCTATGCTTTGTGAATATGTTAAATAGTAAACTTGCCTCTCCACTTTTCTGAGTGTACAAAATGTGTGTACTACACCACAAACGTATGAAACTAAGACTCCTACATAACCACATCATCATATTGTCTGACTGTTATAATTTTACGTGTGTATTCCCACAGAATACATATGAAAAAGAAATAATTTATTACTCCTGCCAGTGAGAAAAAGAAAATGAACAGAGGTTGAGAGAACAGGTGAGCTACTCAGTGCCACACATCTCAGTGACAGAGCCAGAAATTAAACCTCCAAATGAAGGGACTCCAGATGAAAATCCTAGACAGGTCTTGCCTCATTCATTTATACAAATGAAAAATTTTACACATGCATTTGAAGTTGAATGATGGATCAAAGAAGAAAGGCAAGAAAGGTGAAAATGAGAGCATACCCCAAAGAAGAAACAGACGGTTTCAAGTATTCTTTGAAGAAAGAAGATGTGGTGATGACATGTTTTGAAGATCATGTAGGAAGCAACAAAATCAGGCAGAAAAGGAATATGAAGATCACAGAGATGTTGGAAAAGAGGAAGATCATCTGCTAAAGGAGATGAAAAAGATGAAGACTTTGAGAAAAAAGAGATCAGGGAAGAAAGATTGAAGATGTTGAAGGAAAAAGGGTGGTGAACTACAGTCAAATAAAAATAGATATAAAAATATAAATTATTATTATTATTACCAATAACAGAAATTAAATTTTTGCCTTTGCAGAATGGCTATCAGAAATGTTGGAAATGTCAGATCATAAAGCATTCTTGGAGAAGCAGATAAAGAATATATATATATAAATAAATACGTATATATATAAACTCTTAGTAAATCTTAAGGCTTTGTGACCCGCTTTTATGGATTCTCTTCATGAGCATTTAAAAAGGAGGGATTCTAAAAAGTCAATAAAAGAAAACAAACAAAGAAACAATTAAAACCAAAGGAAAAAAACAAAGATTCTTAATACTCTTGTTTCTAATACCAACCACAGCAAATATATTTCCAACATCGATCACTTCTGCCAAACAATGGATTTCTTATTTCCACATCAGGATGTACTTTTTTTTATCTTGTATGACAGAGATTTTTGTTGTCATTTGCTCCTTTTGCTTTGTTTTTCATCTTTCAAACTTTGGTATTGAGATTTGAAACATAGCAGCATTTCATTGGCCGTTGTGATAGTGTGGAGTTGGTGTTACTGTGAATCTGTGAGGTGACTGAAGAGATTGCATTACACTTTCTGCTTGGTGTAATGGATAAAAACAATTCTTAACCAGAAGAAAAACAACTGGATCACAATACTTCATATGAGATAAAAAGTGAACAGTATTTCCATAAGTGAAGGAAAAAGTACAGCAGTGCAACTTGTATAGAAGAATTGAGTAATTTGATTCATATGAAAACACAGACTGTTCCCTTAGAGAGAAACAATTTTAGTCAGGGCTCACCCCACTGTCCTCTGAGGAACAAGGCAACCAGGGGCACCAGAGCAGTTCCAGGCACTGGGAACATCTCTGGGGACCAGGACAGGCTGGAGCCAGGCCAGGCCATGGGCCCGTGGGTAGGCCCAGCTAGGCTGAGGCAATGGTCAGGCAGGGCAAGACTGCAGGGAACTGGAGTTCAGCCATACTGCTGCCTTGCTGGAGCAGGGGCTGACAGCCTCAGGGGTGATGTGGTGTCCTGGGCATGTGTTAAGGCCTGTTAGTGCCATCAGGACCTAATGTCTATTCTTAGGAAATTGTTTATTCCATATAACTTAATTAATATGGTTTTCTTTTTACTCTGACTCTCAGGGAACAGGGATTCAGCTCCCTCAGTCTTACCCATTACAAAGCTGCCTGCCACTGTCATCTGTCCACATAGTTAATGTCTTCACTGTCTCTGTGATACTGATAATTAGATTAGTGCTTTATGTTGGTAGCTTGTGACCCATTCATTGTGAACATCTCCTACATCTTCATATCTCTGCATCAATGTAGAGGATCCCAATTGCTTTTACGAAATGTCAGTCATATTGCCACTTAGGAGTTGATATCTTAGAGATCATACAACAGCCCCTATTCTATACCAGATCATTGTAAATGCAAAGAAAAAATTGTGCCCAGATTATGGGGCCTGGTAAAGCCCGTGATTGTACTCTATTCTTCTTTGATCTTTTTTTCATAAGGGAAATTCCATTAGATTTTTTGTCTTAAATCCTGAAGCCCTCACCTGCTTCAATATGGTGAAATCTTGTTTACATTTTAAAACATTTCCCCTAGCCCAGTCTCAGTCCACAACTACAGCTCATTGTATTTAGTGACAAAACTTTCCTTATTCTGTTTATTCCGCTGCCAATTACTAGTCAAGATTCTTTGCCATTTGTTCTGCAGAAGCTCTAAACATATCTACAAATGCTTCAGGGAATGTATTTTAGTAGGAAGTATTATGATGAAATGAATATATTTGCAAATTTCAAGCTATGAGGACTTTCAATCTTTTTTCTTTTTTATATCAGAAGAATATAGGATTTAAAATACAAAACCAAAAAAAATAATGTTTCTAAATTTCTTTCTTTTAGACAAACAGATATGTAAGTAAGTTAGCCATATATCACACAATACAATCTAGATGAAAGCTGACTTCCAGGCAACTTTAGAAACTCCTATTCACTGCCTAACAAATGTCATATTGCAAGTCATTAAAATAAATACAAGCACCCTTTTTTCTTCAACAATACTTTGTGATATGTGACTATAAAGTAAAGCTTACTGCTGCAGCAATGCACTCTTTTCAGCCAGTGTTGGCATCAGGAGGTAGCATGTAAAAACTTGACTGTAAAAATGATACTTATTGGTGACAAATATCTAGAAAGTTTGATTTATTTGGCTGGTTTATCAAGCCCTTTGAAATTGCACCATGTGCATATGCAATGAAATTGGTATTTTATTCATGCAGCTGTTGGAGCAACACTGTTTTACAATTCAAGTATGTAAACACTTGGTCCAGGAGCACTCCCAAATTTCCTGCTCTGAAAGTCAGCTCTGTACATGACCTGATTCTATGCAAGTGACAGACTCCAGCACCAACCAGCCTCCTGCATTTTTGTTTCCAGAGACATTTGATCAGATGTGCATAAATTTAGGTTATGGCAAGGCAAAGAATCTAAGTTTGTATACAGCCACAATGATTAACTTATGACTGATTTGGGATCTTGGCAATATGAGAATATTTTTCATTAACTTCAGTAGGAATCATATTTACTAGCATTGATGTTCTATAGTCCACTCAAACACGGGATGAACAGCTTCATGCAGTGTCCTTAGATATTCTGCAAGCTTTAAAAGTATGCAAAATCCTTTGAGTTTATATGTGAGTAACAAACTTTCATTTCTAAACATTTGTAAATTAATTCTCTGATGTTATCTTCCCATATACTTCTCATTGTGAATGTATTTTTCTTAGCTAAAAAGAACTCATTTTCACCCATTGAACTGGTATTACAGTTTTAATTCAGCTTTCTCTTTCACTAAATATGTATGGGCCCACTATCAAAGAGTCATTTCATTTACATAAATAATTTGAGTTAGAACTAAAGTGTGAAGAAACAGGGAAATATGGTCAGAAACTTTAACTTAAGAGTAACTGTTTTCGAGGTTGCTCTCTGTTTTCGTAAAACATATGAAAATTGAGTTTCATTCAAGCCTTTCTGAACTCAAAATAAATGCAGGCATTGACTTCCTTGAGACCAAATGTTGACCCACCTGCTGCAGGGAGTAGGACTGCAGCTTTGATTTGGCAGAGAAAACGCCTTTGAAGAGTCTGCTGATACATATCACTCAAATGAATTATTTACCAATGAAAGCAAATGTGGTGTAATAACAGTAATAAAATTGCTTCTGTGTGCTTTACTGTATTATGACATTTTTACAGCTCATTTGGTTTCTAGTTGTAAGAACAAGAATCAATAGAAAAAGGAAGATGCTTCATTATATCATCTTAAAAATCAATGTGAGTCACTTTTCCAAAAATGGTTTTAGATAGTGGATATTAGCAGTGTGATTATAGGTCAAAACAACAGTTAGCTAATTGTAACAAAAAAGCTTAAAACCTAGGATTAATGAATATCAGTAAAGTTTTCCCTTTCTCTTTCAGTTGATATAATGTTCATTTTCCTTCAATATTCAATATGCATCTCCAATAATGCTTTGTTCATTTTTATTATTGATGAAACATGCATAAAAATTATTTTCTTTTATATACTTGAATGTCTTTCAGTATTACAACTGCTTTTCCCCAGTTAATAGAGCTAGTCTTCTCAACATAGAGGGCAGCCAGGCTGGCGAGGTATGATTTTGCTCTTGATGTAGTCTTCTACATTAGGAGGGTCAGACCTTTCTTCTCACGCTTTCCCCTGTTCCCATAGGGTGCGGTCCTTCAGGAAAAGAATCTGATGGGCTCTCCACAGGCTGAAGTTCCTTCAGGTGATATCCATCTGCTTCAGTGTAGAGTTCTTCCATGGGCTACAGAGCAACATTTTCTCCAGCATGGTCTCCTCCCTGGGTTGCAGCAAAATCTCTGCGCTGGTGCCTGGAGCAACTCTTCCCCCTCCTCTGACTTCAGTGTTCACAGAGCTGTTTCTCACGCTCTCTTTTTTTTTTTTCTTTTTTCTTTTTAAACTCCTTTGCTGGCTCTCAGATGTTTTCTGTCCTTTTTAAAATATGTTTTTGTCTTAGTTTCTAACAGAAATTACTTTTCTCACAGTGTCTGTTACAAAGCTATGTTTTGGTTTTAGAAGAAAAACAAAACTGATAACACCTGGCAGCGTTGAACAGAGCTAAGGACGTTTTCATTTCTTCAGCTTCCTGTATTTTGCCAGCAAAGGGATTGAGGGGGGACAAGGAGCTGGGGTGGGGGTGGAGGGGCTGAGATAGGACCAGGGCAGCTGACACAAACTGACCAGAGATATACCATACTATATGCCGTCATGTGATTTAAGGAGGGGGAGTTAGTCGGGGAGGGCTACTGCTCAGGAAACTGGCTGGGCATTGGTTGGTGGGTGGTGAGCCATTGCTTTGTGTATCACTTTGTGTATAATTGCTGCTGCTTCTATTTACTTTTTTCTGTCTTAGTAAACAGTTTTTTTTATCTCAACCCACAAGTTCTACTGTATTTTTCTCCTAATTCTCTCCCCAATCCCACCGGGGGTGGGGGGTGAGCGAGTGACTGCATTGTACTTGGCTGTCTACTGGATCAAACCACAACAGTTTTCACAGAAGTGCCACCAGCTTTTCTGATGGACTCAGGTGTGTCCTGTAGTGGATCTGTTGTGAAGCCAGCTGGAAAAGTAGACCCTCACCTCTTTCCACAAAACCCCTGCAGCCCTCCTGCTGTAAAATACTTGACACCTACACCCAAAACAGTGGTAACTCTGCTTAACTGAATACTTAAGCAAGATGATTTCCAGGAAGCAGGAACAGGAAAGTATGCAGCTATCCCATTTGTTGCAGTGGCACAGGACTGGAATTTAAACAGTAACTCAACAGCTATAGGAATCCAGCCCAGCCTCCTGACCAGGAAGCCTATCTCTTATCACATTCCTCAGGTGTAGCAGTTAAGGGGAGGATTACTCAAACCTGGAGAGGCCAGATTTTTAATCATTTAGATACTGAGAGATTCAGAAACATTGTAGATTTCAGTAGGTGTCAGCTGAACGAGAATGTAGCAACTCCCTCAGGAACTTTCCTAAGTGAATGTTTAGGTACCTCCATTACTCTGAAAATCAGGATATGGATTCTTTAAGACATGAATAAATTATGTAATGCAATACAGTCACTGCATCATCTAAGTAATCATTTCAGAGGGAGCTCCGGTAGCCAGACATCTGCAGATAGTTATTTCTAAAGTCTAACTGTTAAGGGAAACATATGCATAGCCATTTCCAAAATCCTTATCAAACCAACTACTTCTTTAATTCAATGAAATACTTAATTTCCAGTATACACATATGTTATTTGTTCAGTGAAAGAGAGATAAAGGTAAGTAAATGTAGCTATTCATTTAAATGCTGAAGACTACAGTGAGACTTTAATTGGCATTGAAACTGTTATTTTTCTGGAGCTTGTATAATACTTTGGGTAAATCAATGTGGCCTCTTCATGACAGCTTATACTACTTGGAAATGTAGCCCGTATTCCTAATGATATTCAGAATAACTGAAGTCACCAGAGTATCCTAAGCACATTCATGAACTTCAGTGCTTTAAAACAAGGCATATAACTAAGTACTCTGCTCTCTCCTGGAGACTTGCTTATCATTAGAAAGTTATGTTGCAGTACAGAATTGTCTTCAAAGATGGTACAGACATTTTTCATAGATTTTAAAATTGGGTTTTACAGGCCATAGTCTGAAATGTACACGACTACAAAAATTTGTTTTGTGCATGGAGATATACAGAAACAGTGTTGTCTGCATTTTTAGTTACTTTTCAGAAAATGTATTTATTACTACTGCATTTATCAACCTCCTCATAACATTATAGTTTCCTAAATTCTTTCTCTTCTTGTTTAAATTTGGTGTTTAATACATGATAGATACAGATGTTGCACATATGCAAATAGATCCATTATGGAATACATTATGTGGATTCAGAAATGACAATTTACAGTTATCTAAGTGTTACAACCCTGAGTGCATTAACTGGCCTTAACTGACATTATCAGCTTCTTGTGCCTATCCCTGTGCTCTATGATCTTGGTCTTCCTGGCAGAACCTGTCTTCTGAATTCTGTCTTGTAGGTAATCTCATGCTGATTTTGGTCCTGCCTCCAGCTGCTCCTGCCTGGGCTTTATGGATCGATCCCTATGACTCATTATCCCATATGACTCATTATTATGACTCATAATCGCTATCTGGGACTATTGGTGGCTCCCGTCACCAGCAGTACCCAGACCCTGCTGAGATCCTGTGAAATGACACCTTGCTGGTGAGGACACTGCCCTCCTGGGTCGTATGTGCCCTTGGCTTATAGCTTGCTCTCCCCCATGGAGCACCTCTCCAGTTGCTGCTCCATCACTAAGTTTCTCATGGCTATCAAAACACCTGGTCAAACAATTTCCAAAATGCTTTTCTTTATAAGCCTTTTGGTTCAGCAAGAATTATGTTCATCTTTGGAACAAGCTGGTTTCTCTGTATTTTTAACAGAAATCAGGCAGACAGAGAGTTTATGCCAGCTGGCATCATAATGGGCGAATGGAACACCTGTTCACCTTGCTGGACTTCATGGCTTTCAGGGCTATCCAGCTGCCCTGTTTCTCTTCTGGTAGGCTTCTCTGATTGTCTGACTTCCTGGCTATCTTTCTGTCTGAGTAGCCAACTCTGTATAAAATTATTGAAACATGGTCAGTGCAGTCTCAAAACAATCATTAGGATCTGTGCAATAAAGTTTTGCAGTAAATCAAAGTTCTCTTTGTTTCCAGAAAGAAAAGCAGAAAAAAGTAGCAAATTGCCAACAGAACAAAAATTGCACTTCCATTACCTCTTTATTTTTCACAGCAGTATCTGCACAAAGAAAAAGGACTACCATGGCAACATTACTTGCATTAGCAAATCTAAAAGACTAAAATCTAAAATCAAAAGCAAATCTAATGCCATTCTCCCTTCACTTAGTCTATGCACTTAAAAGAAAAAAAAGTATTAATCCAAGAACAACAACAACAAGGCTTCAAGAAGTCCCTCTGCAATGTTAAGAAAGTCCAGGACAATCTCTTCTAGGTTTTGAGACTCAGCATTGTCATTAAGTGAAACTAAGAATACATTTAGAAATTTGTTTATGCAGATTTCAGTCTGGAAGCAGAAAGAAATTAAGAGATTGGTTTTATTTGCTGAATATTATAAATAAATATATATATACAGGTTTCCTGCAGGAATAAGCACCAAGAAAGAATATAACACCTCTTCAGTAGTCCTACCAAAAGAAATGAAATAGCAGAGAATTCAGAAAACATGGAATTCTGTAAAATAACTCTAGCAAGACTGTACAAATCTGTAAGCTCAATATAGACAAAGCATATTTAAACAGTAAGTATAGAATGTACTGCATTTTGAGGGCAATCATGCATAGATGTGCAGACACACAGAATCATAGAATCTTTTAGGTTGGAAAAGACCTTTAAGGTCAGTAAGTCCAACTATCCACTGAACACTTCTAGCCTACTGCTAAGCACCACATCCACACATCTCTTAAATACCTCCAGTGATGGCAACTGCACCACCTTCCTGGGCAAACTTTTCCAATGCCTAAGCACACATTCCGTGAATAAATTCTTATTTCAGTGTCTTAATATTAGGGCTGATCCAAAAGTACTGCCTCCTATTTTATTATGTTGGTCCACAACATCAGAGGCGGTTGTTGGTGGTGTGGCAGTAGAGGTTGAACCTTCCCACCAATATTCTGCTACATTTGGTACCCCGTGACAGATGGCAGCAGAGGGGCAACCTGACAAAACGGTATCTGACATGGAAATTCAGATGAAGCAAAGGGAAAAATGCAGAAAAAACGGCACCCATTGACATTCATTGGTGCTTGCTGAACATTTCTGGAGACCAAACGGTGGATGTCAGCACAGTGATGCAGTAAGTGGTGCATTTGAGCAGTGGCATCACCTTCACTGGTACGGATTTGTGAAAGTGCGGCATGCAGACTCATGCATAGCAAAAATTACAATTTATCACTGGCAAAACTGAAGGTGAGATTCTGCATATATATCAAAGAATGACTGGAAAAAAACAGTACTATAATTCTCTTAAGAAATTTTGTGCCCAGGCACTTAAATTTAAGGTAACATCTAAAATGGGTAAACATTTTAAAGAGGGAAAGAGTATAGATTATACTGCTAAATGCATTAATTTGATGGAATGATTGAATAAGTCATTGCTAAATGAGACTAGTAATTATGCACTTGCTTGATTCTGATTTGAAGATCTGAATAGCCTCATTGTAGCAATATTAAAAAATAAAGATTCTCTGAAAATATAAAAATGTCATTCAGCATATATTTTTGAGACGCTCATATTTGTGAAGGAATTTTTGACATCCAATTTATTCAAATATTCATAGGATTAGTGAAGGTGAAGATGATGGGATCTAATAAAGTAATGAGATATCTCGTATTAGCTAGATCTGGTACTGTATCCAAATTTTGTTATTTGAAAGATGTAGCTCCCTACTGCTGTTAGAAAACTAGACAGCTGAAAGAGAACTTTAATTGCTTCTTCCCAAGCCCACCAGAGGTATAACTTCATGGATTTCATCACTGAAATGAAAAGCAATGCATATGGAAACAGAGTAGAGGCTTATTTTATAACTACTTTAAGCTATTAGTATAGATAAAGGAATTAGCAGAAAAATCTTGTATTAACAGAAGCTGACCTACTTACTTAAATTTATTGGTCTATACTAAACATAAAAGAGCACATTCTGATGAAAGTATTATACTCTTGAGAAGCAACGGCACCTCCTCCAAACTTATTTTCATTTTTTGCATTGAGACTTTATCTTCCACTGTGTTGATGTTTAATACTGCAATTTTTGTAACACTGATGGTTCCTAAATATTTCATTAAATTATAGAATGAAAGTTTATGTTGCAGACTTGTCTCTATTATTGCAGATTATGGATAAATTTGTAAACCATACTGCTAAAGGAGGTAATGTCAACATGATGCCATTACTGCTGTATCCTGTTGTGACTACAGATGTCCATATTTCTAGCCTACTGAATTTGGCAGTGATTCACAGATAGCAGTAGTACATTAAGGAACAAAATGAGCTATAGGCCAGAAATATGAACATTGACAATGAGGATAAGGAAAAAAAAAAGACAAATACAGGGTCAAGGAGTTAAGGAAACATGGCAGTTAAATATTTTCACTGAATCTTAAGCAACATATCCTACATTGTGATAAACAGTAAGAATATGATTGTTTGGAATGATCAGTAAATCAAAATTAAGTAAAAATAAAATAATTAGGTATAATTATTTTACTCAGATTCATCTTGGTTTCATCTAAAGATACAATTTAATGCATTTATGAGTCTTCCAAAGAATATATTGTGTACTTATCTCTGCTGCATGTTAAGATACAGCTAAGACCAGTGGGCTTCAAGATCCAGGGGAGTGCTCCCTCCCAGTCTGCTTACAGCTGACTCCAGTGCACTCTCAGCTGCTGATTTCTCCAGCCTTAGTCCAAGGGATGAAGGAAGGGTTTCTAAAGGAAAAGACCTCTAAGACCATCTAGTCCAACCACCAACCCGTCCACTAAACCATGTCCATCAGTGCCATATCTATGTGTTTCTTGAACACCTCCAAGGACGGTGACTCCACCAGTTTCCTGGACAGCTTGTTCCAGTGCCTTACCACTCTTTCTGAGAAGAAATTTTTCCTAATATCCAACCTGAACCTTTCCTGGTGCAACTTAAGGCCATGACCTCTCATCGTAGGAGAAGAGATCAACCCCCACCTCACCACAACCTCCTTTCAGGCAGTTGTAGAGAGTGTTAAGGTCTCCCCTGAGCCTCCTTTTCTCTTTTTAGAAGGGACAGTCAAGGTACGAGGGACGGGAAATTGCCCTCTATGTTAAGAAGTGGATAGACTGTGAGGAGCTGCCTCCAAAAAACAGCCACGACCAGGGTGAGAGCTTGTGGGTCAAAATTAGAAACAAGATCAATAAAGGACATCTAATGGTCAGGGTCTAATCATAGAATCATAGAATGGCTTGGGTTGGAAGGGACCTTGAGGATCATCAAGTAATACAGTCTGCCTGATTAAGTGGAGCCTGTAGATGAGGCTTTCTTGCTTCAGCTACAAGAAATGTCACACTCGCAAGTTCTCATTCTGGTGGGGAATTTCAACCACCCAGATGTCTGCTGGGAAAGCAACATGGTGGGCTGCAAGCAGTCCAGGAGACTGTTGGAGTCCACTGGGGATAACTTCCTGGTCCAGTTATTGGACAAACCAATCAGAGGTGAAGCGTTACTGGAGCTGGTGCTCACCAATGCAGAAGAGGTCATTAAAGAGGTTAAGACTGGAGGCAGTCTGGGCTGTAGTGATCATGCTTTGGTTGAGTTCGTGATCTTGAGCAATATGGGCCTGGTAGAGAGCAGAGTCAGGACCCTGAACTTCAGGAGAGCAAACTTCTGGCCGTTGAAGGAATTATTGGATGGGATGATCCTTAAGGTCCCTTCCNGGCTTGGGTTGGAAGGGACCTTGAGGATCATCAAGTAATACAGTCTGCCTGATTAAGTGGAGCCTGTAGATGAGGCTTTCTTGCTTCAGCTACAAGAAATGTCACACTCGCAAGTTCTCATTCTGGTGGGGAATTTCAACCACCCAGATGTCTGCTGGGAAAGCAACATGGTGGGCTGCAAGCAGTCCAGGAGACTGTTGGAGTCCACTGGGGATAACTTCCTGGTCCAGTTATTGGACAAACCAATCAGAGGTGAAGCGTTACTGGAGCTGGTGCTCACCAATGCAGAAGAGGTCATTAAAGAGGTTAAGACTGGAGGCAGTCTGGGCTGTAGTGATCATGCTTTGGTTGAGTTCGTGATCTTGAGCAATATGGGCCTGGTAGAGAGCAGAGTCAGGACCCTGAACTTCAGGAGCGCAAACTTCTGGCCGTTGAAGGAATTATTGGATGGGATGATCCTTAAGGTCCCTTCCAACCCAAGCCTATGATTTTATGAATAATTAGGGACAAATTTTATTCCTCTGGTTGATCATGCTCCTTAGTCTCAGTTGATATTGCTATGTTGGATTTGGCTGGGACAGAGCTAACTTTCTTCATAGTACCTTGCATGTTGCCATGTACTTTATGATGAAAACCAGTGTTGGTAACACACTGATGTTCTAGCTGTTGCTGAACAGAATTTACACAGGGTAAAGATCTTNATGTGTGATGAAGACCTGCTCTCCTGAAAATGGCAAAACATCTGCCTCCCGCTGACAAGTAGTGAACAAATTCCTTATTTTGCTTTGTACACACAACTTTGCTTTACCTATTAAACTATCTTTATCTCAATCCTATGAGTTTTCTTAGTTTTACTTTTCCGATTCTCTCCTCCATCCCATTGAGGGGGAGTGAGCCAACAGTTGTGTGGGGCTTGTCTGCCTACTAGTATGAAACCACAGCACTCGGTAAAAGGAGAAAAGAGTTTGTCATGAGTGTTAAAAGACTTGAACACATGCCCAGAGATGTTGTAGAACCTATATCCTTGAAGATGCTCAAAATTTGACCACACATAGTCTGAGCTGCTTTGAATAGGAGGCTGGCTAGAGGGTCTCTGGATGTCCCTTTGAAATGATGTGGTTCTGATTATTCTATTATTCTGATTCTATTATTCAGAGTTGCCTTTTCTTTTTTATTTATTTATTTNTAATCTGAGGATGCACAAGAAGCTGTGAGAGGACACAGATGGGACAAATGACCCACACTGACCAAACAGACATCCTGTACCATATGGTGTCATGCTTAGCAGTAGAATCTGAGGGAAAGAAGGAGGATGTGGGAGGTTTTTAAGAGTGATAGTGTTTATCTTCACAGATAAACTCTTCCTGGTGAACGAAAAACTTAACATGAGCCAGCAGTGTGCTCTTGCAGCTCGGAAAGCCGATGGTATCCAGGAGAGGGGTGGCCAGCAGGGACAGCGAAGTGATTGTCCCTCTACTCTGCCCTCATGAGGCCCCACCTGGAGTGCTGTGTCCAGGTCTGGGGCCCCC
>WBMW01005776.1:30380-52237 GCA_013396635.1 Penelope pileata
GGTCCCTTCCAACCCAGGCCATTCTATGATTCTATAACCATTATGTGTGATGAAGACCTGCTCTCCTGAAAATGGCAAAACATCTGCCTCCCGCTGACAAGTAGTGAACAAATTCCTTATTTTGCTTTGTACACACAACTTTGCTTTACCTATTAAACTATCTTTATCTCAATCCTATGAGTTTTCTTAGTTTTACTTTTCCGATTCTCTCCTCCATCCCATTGAGGGGGAGTGAGCCAACAGTTGTGTGGGGCTTGTCTGCCTACTAGTATGAAACCACAGCACTCGGTAAAAGGAGAAAAGAGTTTGTCATGAGTGTTAAAAGACTTGAACACATGCCCAGAGATGTTGTAGAACCTATATCCTTGAAGATGCTCAAAATTTGACCACACATAGTCTGAGCTGCTTTGAATAGGAGGCTGGCTAGAGGGTCTCTGGATGTCCCTTTGAAATGATGTGGTTCTGATTATTCTATTATTCTGATTCTATTATTCAGAGTTGCCTTTTCTTTTTTATTTATTTATTTATTTATTTATTTGAATTAAATGAGTTAATACCAAGACTCAATTTTCATGCTTTGTTCAGAATTTTATCATGGAAAAGATGATGATATTCTAAGTCTCCCATTTTTTTCTCTGGAGGGCATAAGAGTACCTTTATTAGATCAACTGATGTGGGTTGAAAAACAAACAAGCTTTAGGTATATAAGCCATTTTTCATATTAAAAACTGTATCAGGCTGTGTTCCAGGGCTTTTATTTTCCAGTAATCTAAAATATGTATCTACTCAAAAATTATCTAACTTCAACAACGCCATATAAGACAGAACCTCTCTATGGAAGCAAGAATTTTGAAATTTTGTTGGTCTCACTGTTATGCAGATGAGATGTGGGCAAAATTCACATTTTTCTCAGCTTCTCTATACTAAATACTAGACCTTAGTTGGTCCAATAAAAGATTCTTCTTATCCCTCATACCTTTATTATGTACAATATCTAAACTTACCCCATCAAAACTAGTGCAATGCTGTCATTGCTCTTGCTGCATCTAGTAGAAGACAAAATCATCTGACTGGCAGAATTCAACATTAAAGATCACTGGTTTGAAATCAAAAGCATCTATAATCACTGAATGAGGAATGAGTTAAGGCTTCAGAAATTTTTTTCTTTAGCATTCTGATATAAAATCACAAGAGTCAATGATGAAAAGCTATGTTATTATTAGATTTTTATTACATTTAATTAATAATTCAGATATTAAACCAGTTTTCATCCTCATTTTATTATTATGAATCCTAGTGTTACTTTGCAGGCATTTGCTTCCACAACATCTGGGAAACAATACTCAACTGAAATAAAGGAAAACATTTATGAGGAAGAAAGTACGCTTCGGTTCTGAGAAGCACTCAGAAGTCCTTTTCACTGGAAATAGTTCTTCCACCATATTCCTTTAAAAATACTGCTAAAACCCACAGTTTAAGAGAGTTAATCTAGTGAGGTATTACACAAATTTGGTTTAGATGAAATAGCTCCTTTATCCAAATAAATCCTCTCTTTTTGGTCACTTTTATGAAAAGTCACTTAATAATAAATGAACTACAAGAATAAAGAAAGGGAGAGAAAAGGTAATGAAAGTCATCTGAAAATATATGACATATATGCAAAAAGGAAATAAGAGCTCAATAATAATTTTTTGCAGTTCTATTTTGCTTATATTCTGATAAATACAAAACCACCTACTTCATTTTAAAGACTCTATATAGTCTTTCCAATGACATTAAAATCTGCACACTAGATTAAAATCTACTATGTGGTATGTGTACCAGACACACGAAGTTGTGTAATTAAGTATCAGTAGTCCTTGAGAAGAGGCTTAGCACATTCAGGCAAAAAGACTGAGGACCCAATGAATTGGAAAATTCTATTATTGTATATTGTTTTTTTAGTACCACGCATCTACCTACAGTTAAGTTTAGAGGTGTCACCTTTATATCACCTATCTCATTACTTTTTTTGTAAAGATCTTTTCTTTCTATTATTTCACAGCTCTACATACAACAACTATGCAGGAAATTGCTTCTAGTGATGTGCAACACCTAGCTTTGTCAGACAATTTCATTAGGAAAAAAAAAAATACAAAAAACTGTATGTAGCACAGAGATAAACTTTATAAGTGATCCGCACCAGCTTTATGTATTTTAGCTATACGCTTTCAAACACCTCATATGAATTCAAACTGAGCAGGCCAAGGAGAAGTAAAGAATAGCTCAAGGTTGTACGAGCACAACAAAACCAATCTGCAGTTCCTAACATAAAAATGTTTCTCTAAACTTGGGCATATTCCTGGTGAGGCATGAACGAACAGGCAGACCTGGTGCAAAGACAGTGTGATCTTTGCTTTCCACTTCTTTCAGTGAAAATGTAGGTATCTTACTTCTTCTATATATGTAGATTGGTCTGAAAGCAATGTCTCCTATTTATTTCCATAGAAACTACAACAGATACAAAGAGCACAAGAACACTATTTGATAGAGAAATTTCACAGCTACAAAAAACTAGTTTTCAATGTAGTCACCACCAGTAGCTATGCATTCTTGCCAGTGATGAACAAGAGGCTGCGTGCCACGCTCGTAAAAAATCCACATGGCCATCTGGAACATGGCTTGTCTTGCTGTCATCACTGCTGAAACACACCACTCACCTCCTCACTGTGCTCACATCCACTGATTGCTCTCCATAAACATTCAGCAAGCATCGATGAACATCAATGGGTGCCATTTTTTCCCCGTGGAAGAATTCAGTTCCACCCCTTGCTTCATCTGCACTTCCATGTCAGAAGCCATTGTGTCAGACTACCCCTCCATTGCCATCTGTCACACAGCAACAAAATGGAACAGAATATTGGTGGAACAGTTCAATCTCTACAGCCATACCACCAACATCCGCCTCTGGCATCGTCAAACAACATGATAAAATAGGAGGCATTACTTCCAGCTAAGTCCTTGTCTACTTATATACATTTATATAAACTTTATATATATATACAAATTTTCATAGATTCTGAAACAATAGTTTTTAAGTATGAACTATTCAATTTAATTCAAGAATTGGCAGCATTTCTATCTGCCAAGAGTGTCAATCCAAACCTGATTGTCTAACAGATACCCTGAATCTACTCTTATGATGTTAATTTTCTCTGCACACATAGATTGCCCATTTGCCCAAAAATCTGATAGATTCCTTCCTCCAAGAACAGGTGCACTTTGAACTAGAGAAGACTCTTGCCAACTGTTTCAAAGGCCACTGTAGCATGGATAAATGAGGAGACGTACCACATTATTTTTAGGTGTATATCAATTTTAGTAAGATATTCTGCCAGAAGGTCAAGGAATGATGTGGTTATTAAGATAAATGTGTCACTGATAACACGTAGGAAGATTGGACACAAGTATGGATTAAGGCTCGCCCACAGATAACTTGCGCATTTATTCACTCATAATTACTTTGTAGTTTCTCCCTGTAGCAGATAATATCCAACCTTCTACAACTATTCTTTTGGAGTTTTTTCCTTGTTTCAAAGTGATGTTTCATTCACATCTTACTATTTTCTTCTGTTCTAATCCTCTGTGATTTTTGATGCATTATTTCATTTTGGGTTATCCAGCCTTTGAAGGCTGGCTATTTAATTAGATGGGTTGTTTTTCCAGAGTAAATAAGTTTTGAAAAGTATCTTATGTTAGCTATTATTGTGAAAGAATTTTGTTGACAAATAAAGGAGATATTTTTAGTAAGTATTTGTTAGGAGAACTTTTGTTCAAACAAGATAAGAGATTTGAATTGTATGCATTTGTGAAACTGTAGAAAATTCTAACAATTTTAGAGTTTCTGACATGAAACAGTTCAAGAATGGGATAGTTATTTCTTCAGTATTTTCAGTATTATGTTTCCTATGATAATTTTCTAGGTGATTCATTCTATCTGAAGGATAATATCAGTATATTCTGTGTTCCCAATGATGAGAATAATTATTATAGTTACAATACAAGAATGTCTTACGCAGATATGACATATTATTTTTCACTGCTGGTAATATTAAATGACAAAAAAAATGTCTGCTTCATCATTTGGGATGCATGAAGTTTTATTGTATGCTGACCACTTCAGCAAAACAGCTGTAGATCAGAGGTAGGAAACAGCCTATCTTAGAAAAAAACAGTTTCCTTGAAATAATTGTAAGGAGTCTCTTCTTGTGTTACGTTTTTAATGAATTTGTGATATCCCAATGCACATTTTAAGATTCAGTGTAGAAAAGATAATCAATGTCTATAATCAATGACATAGTCTATTTTTTAAGACAATCAATGTTTGCCAAAGAGTATAATGACTAAATAATTCAACAAGATTTATTTAAGTATGAAATAATTAGTAATAATTATAGAATTCAGTTCCCTTAGAAGATCAAAAGAGAGCTTTACTAAAGGAAGATGTTACTATGAAATAATTGTGAAAATGCAGTTTCCCTGTCTTGAAAAGTAAATCAGTTTCTTACGATAAATAAATGTAGGACTGTCATAACTTAAACAGTTCAATTCCAGTGTTTGAGAGATGATAGAAACAAAAACAATTTAAGAGGCAAAACCTCCTTGTTTTACAGCTTTGCTGTATGTTATTTTCTAAGTGTAACGCATTCCAATATGCAGAGTATTCACAGCAGTGCTAAATTAAATCAAGAAAGATCTTCTTTTTTTCCACCTCTAGGCCTCCTAATATGTAATCTTTAGATACAAAAGGTTAGGTTTCAAGCTAGGCATGTGTTGAAAAGGTTACAGTCTGATTTCCAAACCTAGGAACACATTGAAAGTATTGCTGGCTAGCTAGTTCTGTAGAGTATGCTTTTTGGATACCAGAAAAAGAAAAAATGGCCAACTATGGAAACTACCTGTCTTTTAAGATGTTGTGCTCATTGCAGCACAAACCTTTTGCAAGTTCACTAGCCATTTTGAATTTCCAGGTTAGCAGATATTTCCAGCAAGGGGAGTGATTATCAGTAGAGAATTAGAATGCTACTATCTCATTTCTAAAAATGGATCAATATCTTCAAACACAAACAGTTTTACCTTATGGAATTTAAAACTGAATATAGAAACCAATACATAGTGATGTTGCTCTCGGAAGTGCTGAATATCCAAAACTCTTACTACTTTAATGGGAGCATAAGAAATAAGTGCTTTATGGAGCTAATATGTAATTTATCTATAATAGTGCTCTTCACACACCATAGCACAAAATGCTTTCAAGGAAGGCAGACTTCTTTCCTCAGTCCTAACACTGTACATTCAGCACTGCTTTGGATTTAAAGATAGCGAAGAGATAGTAAATTTCACCCAAAAATATTTAAGAAAGATTATAATACTTCATGTACTTGTAAGAATTCAGATGTAAGCATTCGGGTGATAGTTTTCTAGGTGATTCATTCTATCTGAAGGATAATATCAGTATATTCTGTGTTCCCAATGATGAGAATAATTATTGTAGTAACAATACAAGAATGTCTTACATAGATATGACATACATTGGAGCAGGTAAGGGTATCACCACTACTAAGACACTTGGGCTGACACTTCCCACTGCTCAGATGCTGAAATAAGGGACAGTCTCCAAAAAGTAGGCTTAACTTTAACTGAAGACTTAAAAAAGTTAAACTCTTCAGCAAACCTTGGCACATGTGAAGCAAAACGATCAGGAAAGAGGAAATTAAGCCTTATTCTACTGGAACAATGCAAACCAGAAGTGGTCAAGCATGTGAAAACACTTGAGTACTCTTACTCTGCTATTGAGGAAGTGTTGGACAATGTGTATCCTCAGTACAAGAAGAATGCACAGGTTTACCTAATCAAACTGGGGCAACTCAGAGATATTTCTTCTTGTGACAACCACAGAAAAGTGTTATTTGACAAAGGAGTCCAGCAACACCTCTACGCCAATGACAATTTATTTCCTTCTTTCCCTCTCACTGTGAGCTTCTTCTGAATTTTGTGAGCAGTATCCTTATTGTGGTTCACTTTCTGAAATTCTTGGGGTGAAAGTATTCACCTATTAGCTTTGCGACTGTAATCTGTTATGTGGTATACGTGAACCTGGTTTTATATACTGTGAATATGGTTTTCTTAATTTCATAGTCTGATTAATACTGAATCTCACTTCTGTTCTAGACATCTTTTCATTTTCTCCCTTTCTGAAGGGAGACGATGGATATTTTCCTTAAAATCAATGCCTTTACATGGTTTTCACAAAGTTTGAAAGTTCCACTTCCACAGGTCTAGATCTGGCAGTTCTTTGGAAGCTGTTGTTATAAACTGATAACACATCAATGTAATTAAAGGTGTTACATGGTGTAAAATATGCCCACATTTGTGTTCCCATACAAAGCATACAGGATGTTGCCTGTATTCATTATCTTCTAGGGCACAGAGCTATGAAAGAAGAAGATAGAAGATAGAAGGCATATCTGAGGGTACGTTCTTGGATGTCCTTTACTAAGAATCATAGAATCATTGAATCATAGAATCATAGAATGGTTCAGGTTGGAAGGGACCTTAGAGATCATCTTGTTCCAACCCCCCTGCCATGGGCAAGGACACCTCCCACTAGACCAGGTTGCCCAAAGCCCCATCCAGCCTGGCTTTGAATACTTCCAGGGAGGGGGCATCCACAACTTCTCTGGGCAACCTGTTCCAGTGTCTCACCACCCTCACAGTGAAGAATTTCTTCCTTATATCTAGTCTAAATCTACCCTCTTTCAGTTTATAACCGTTAGCCCTTGTCCTGTCATTATCTATCCTTGTAAAAAGGTCCTCCCCAGCTTTCCTGTAGGCCCCCTTTCTGGTTGTCCCCAGAAGGACATCTCCAGTTCCTTCCTCACAGTCAGCAGCTTGGTCTGAGACTTCAGTGATCACAAAGTGCAGTTTAGTAATTTCAGTTTAGTTTTCTGTTCCTTAGAAAATGGAAATGGTATCATTATGATCAAAGTTTGCCTCCTTATGCCCTCTTCTGGTAGAATCAAAATAGATTGATTAGTGGCGGTTGAAGCCTGGAAGTGTTGAGCTCCTAGGGTGCAACAGAACAAAACAAAACAACCAAAAGCCCCAACCCCTCCTCTGTTAGATTTGCAACACGTAGTCAGAATGCAAGCTTGTGGCTTGTCTCCTTTGTCACCAAGTGCTAACTGAATGAGCTTCTGCAGCAGGAAAGTCTTGATTTTCTCATTGATCTCTACAGCTTCCTGAGGAAGGGAAACGGAGATGGAGTTGCTGATCCCTAGTAAGCAATTACAGAATGTGTGGGAACAGCACCAGGGAGGTTCAGATTGGACATTAGGAAAAGTTTATTTTCTGTGAGGATGATCAAACACTGGAACAGGCTTCCTAGATCTGGTTAATGCCCCAAGCCTGTCTGTTCAAGAGGCATTTGGACTAGATGATTTTTGAAGGTCTCTTCCAACTAACTATTCCATTTCATTCCATCCCATCCCATTCCATCCCATTCTAAATGCAGACAAAAGGACTTTCACCTATTCTGTGGCACTCAATCATGCTCTGATACCTCTGCCTTGCAGTGTAACAGTGCTAAACCACCGCTTGTTAGAAATAGCATTTTTCTGTTGCATTTTTTTTTCCTGTTATCAAAATAGGCAAACCATTTTCTTACTTTATCCCAGAAGAGCCTGTAGGAAATTTTTCTCTTAACTACTGTTGTTCTCTTGCTACTTCTAGGTACTATAGTCTATATACGAGAGCTGCCCTGAAAGTAATGCCTCCTATTTTATCATGTTGCTCCAGAATGTCAGAGGTGGATGTTGGTGGTATGGCTGTAGAGATTGAACTGTCCCACCAATATTCTGTTCCATTTTGTTGCTGTGTGACAGCTGACAACGGAGGGGTAGTCTGACACAATGGTGTCTGACATGGAAGTGTAGATGAAGCAGAGGGGTGGAACTGAATTCCTCCATGTGGAAAAAAATGGCACCCATTGATGTTCATCGATGCTTGCTGAATGTTTATGGAGAGCAATCAGTGGATGTGAGCACAGTGAGGAGGTGAGTGGTGTGTTTCAGCAGTGATGACAGCAAGACAAGCCATGTTCCAGATGGCCATGTGGATTTTTTACGAGCGTGGCACGCAGCCTCTTGTTCATCACTGGCAAGAATGCATAGCTACTGGTGGTGACTACATTGAAAACTAGTTTTTTGTAGCTGTGAAATTTCTCTATCAAATAGTGTTCTTGTACTCTTTGTATCTGTTGTAGTTTCTATGGAAATAAATAGGAGGCATTGCTTTCAGAGCAACCCACATATAGTCAACAGCTCCTGGGTACTACTGGGTAGAGGGAAGATGTCATTTGGTTCAGATAATTTTCTCTTTTCTTGCCTTTTTTATTAATCCTTGGAAAGTGGTGGAAATGTCCTTAGAAGTTGTATATCTGCCTTATCTGTGAAAATCTGTTTGATTTTACTGTACTTGTCCTTATGTATGTGAATTACATTTGGGCTAGCCATGTATTTAACTCCCTTGTTCGGCTGCTCTTCCATGGAAGACAGCATTGTTAACCTAACTTTGTTAAACATGACATAAGAAGGTGGGTTTTTGTAGGCGGATTACATTGATGAGCTAGATGCTGTTGCTCCAGCAGAGCTCTGTTTCAAAGGAAGCATACTCTGAAAGAGCTAAGTCAGCTCTACAGTCATCCTGAGAATGTTGCCTGAGGGCTGTCTCAAATAATCGCATGAGGGAAATGGTTATATATGGTGTCCCTATGCATAGGGATTACCTCACATGTCCTCAGGGATGAATATACAACATAATTTTTGTAGGAAACATTCTAAGTGAAAAAAGCAGGTCAAGAAACACTCAACATTTTGGACACTCCTACCATTCTCAGTGAAGAACTGATTAGAACAAAAGTAGCTGCAAAACTTAAAATGTGGAAAATAGAAAAAAATCTTATTCTGTTATCTTTGGTTGTTTGCATTCATCTTAGGAAATACCAAGAAAGATAGAAAATGCTGATCTGGCAGCGGGAGAAATGAAAGCTTGTTGTCAAAATTTTACGTAGAATAATTGCCATACAGTTAGTGGATTTTAAAAACCTTCCATTTTCTTTTAAGTCTATGGTGAAGAGCCTATTTAGAAACCTAGTCATTCACATAGTTTGTCTAATAAGAGAGCTGTAAAACCTTACCTTCGACTAATAATCAGCACGTTAGGTATGCATCTTCAGTTTAGAACCCATCACAAGAAGAATCTGTCTGCTTTTTTGTTACAGGGCCTCTGACCCACATTTCTTCTCTGACCACTGGAGCTCATATTATGAAAGATCCTTCCATTTTTCTGATATGGATTTCAAGGAAAATGGGATCATCTCTTAAATACTGATAACAGCAATGAGCATTTGCTGAACTGCTCTGTGATATGAATTTTGGTACTCTAATGTGAGCAGATTATGTGAAAAATCCATGTTTTCATTGTTCCACTAAAATAAAATACTGAGATGCATTTTTCATAGTACTACATGGTTTTGATATGTAATTTTATTCTGATGAACCATCATTCTTTCATGGATTTGCTTCACTATAAAACTGTTTGGGAAAGAGGCTGTGCTTTTTTCACACCTGTAAGTATGATTCAATCTTTATGGAATTTCTATAAAATTACTAGAATGCATGTTTTGTCTTTGCCTTTGCTGTAATATGTGAGATCACATGTTCATTATCACTGACGTAGAAATTTCTGCATATTCAGAGTAAAATGCCAGAGAATTGACATTATTCATATTAACCTACATATTTGAAATTGAGATCATCAATATATTGAGGAGTAATTGGGGGAGTCATTGTCACACACATGGCACATGAGCCTCAGACTTACTCTTTTGCTCTTCATCTTTCTTTATATGCCACTGATACTAAAAACAATGATATACTGTTGATGGTACAATATAAACATTACTCTCAATTTACAGAAGCCTGATAATCAAAAAAATACAATTTCTTTCTTGTAGCCTTTTGCCATTTATCGTAATTTGTTTGGGGATATAAGCAAAATGTAATTAATGATTTTAAGCAGACAGTGATTGTGAAATTAAATGTAGCCTTTTTTTCCAAGATCCTATTAACAAAGTTTTCTGTTATGAAGCTCATAATTATATCCTTCTGAAGCCTAGAACTTATCAAGCATAATTATTTGGGGTAGGTTTCTGCAATATTTCAGGAAATAGGACCAATGGACAGATATTGCCATAATAGTCACATCCTCTCATTGCAAAACTTTATTATGTTTCTTTTTGGGAGAAAAATCTGTTCCCAACAACTTTTCTAAGCGATGAGGAAAAGATACATCTCCGCAGAGAATACAGTTTGGAAGTTCTCTGTGCATGGGAAGATCATTTCAAAATTTCAAAATCTCTGTGTCTGCATTACAACAATGCCATGAATCATGCAGTTGAGCTTCCTGTGTTTAGGGAAACTGCAGGGGTCAGCACAGCAAGCTTCCAAAGAATGAACCTCATCCTGAGAAAATCACCTTCGTGATCATGTTATCTCTCCTCCCATATCAGACAGAAAGGTTAGTCCCAAATTTGACAACCACAGGATTTGAATTTAGAAGGCTCCCTGCTCCCTTGAAGTCATATTTAACTTGAAGTAAAAAGCTGGAACAAATTCATAGAGCTTACTTGTTATTAAGGTCTCCGACAGAAATAACAATTTCTTAAATGCAGTTTTCGTAAAGAGTTTAAATTTGATTGTTATAACTTTGAATTGAATTTATTAACTTCTTAGGCCAACAGCGTTAGCCCTGAACTGAGAAATGAACCTGTCTATAAAAAGCAAGCTACATACAGAGAAAAAGTCTTGAGTATAGAACATACTTAGTTACAAAAGCAACACACATTTCAAATGCTAGAACAGAAAAATCATCAAGTAATAGTTGAATATAAAGATAGACCTTTCTGGTGAAAACAATCTCTCGATAATACTTTGATATTGTGGATACAGTACAGTACTGAATTATTAATAAAGTCATGAGAACTGGGCTTTTAAGACATTTCTGCAGAATAAATAAGTCAAGGAAGAGATCTGAAGAGTATAAGCCACCTCACACTCCCCAGCAATATACTACAACTGCCAGCCACAGACTACCTGAGTATTAAGACCTAAGCAGTAATATCTGATAGTCAGTCAAACTACTGGAAAGGGTTCTGTAATCAATAGGTATAGTAGAGAGGAATGTTTCTTCACTACTGACAATCTCTGAATTCATGTATCCTTTTATTTCTCCTTGGTGCCTTCATATACATTTAAAAACCAAGTCCTGTAGGGAGATAAAGCATTGATGAGGCAGGTAACCGTCTTCTGAGTACTCTCCTCCTTGAATAGAGTGACAAACAAATCAGCAGAAGTGTAAGCAGTGCATATGTGTTATTAAAAACAAAATACAGAAAAAAAACTTGAGGCACAATTTATTCATGTAGAAATAGAAGAGACATTCAAACTAGCTTGTATTGTTTATTTTAAAGATTTAGTGCAAGGCTGTTAAATGCCTTAGTCTCACTTTACATACTAAACCAAAAGAAATTTATCACACTGAGAGTTAGACAGTGACTGTTGCCTGAATTTTCTTTCAAGCTATAAATAAGAAGCAGGCTTGACAGGAAAACTGGGAAAAATAGAATCTCAAGAGAAAAAAAAGAAACCTTAATTTCCTGAACAACATGTACTTACTTTGTACTAACATGTCTTAAAATGTTTAATTAAAAAAAAAGGAAAGCTAATCAATTTCTAACTGGATAGTATTTTTGCAGAAATCTAGACCTCTAAACTAAGTTCTAAGATTCATATATATTTTCCTGCAATCACGTAAAAAAAAATTATTGTTATATTTTACTATCTAAGTAACAAAAATTTATAGCCTGGGATATCTGTAATTTATAAAAAGGAAAAAAGGAAAACTCTAATTTATTGGCATGTTTGCAAATGGTAATGCTAGCATGGGAAAACAGTTGCTGCCCTGGAGTTGACAGGCATCCCCATTGCAAGAGTTTTTGCAGCAACATCCGCTGGATCAGGCTATACTCTCCAAAATGTTCTTTTACTGAATTCTTACATCCACCTGCGCTCTGGTCATGTGTAAGAGCTCATGATTTGCATAATCTACTGCTACTGTTTGTCTTAAACTACATACAAAACATCTTTTAATTATCTTAGCTATGTATGAAATATTGCAAGACCTCCGAGGGAACAAACAGGCCTTAACTGCTATGACCAGCCTTACTTGAGATCCACACCCACTGTGCCAGAGCCACTGGGAACACAGTCTTTGCTTGAAGGGTGCTGTAAACGTGATTCCTCTGGGCCTCATTTCCAGCCTTGTCCCTTGAATAGACCTTGGATCCATTCTGCATTCTAACTTTCAGCCCCATCCCTGGTCCAATCTCTTGCTGCTTCCGGAAAGACTCCCTAGATGTACATGGTACCTGGTGTATAACAGCATGTCTGGACTGTTAATGGATCCTGTTACCAACCTCTGTTTCTGCTGACCCTGCTCACACCCTGGGAGACTGAAAACTGGACCATAAGGCTGTGGCTCTGCCTCATGCCCTGTAATGGAGACCTGCTCTCACTGTTCCCTGGAAGAAATGTCCTGCATCTCCATTTCTGCATCTGTAGGAGCAGTTTCTACTGACCACTTAAAAGCATCTTACCTGCCTGCACTCTGGCCAGATCTGGATGATATCCAGCAAGTATCTCGGTAGTGTGGTAAACCGCCTATAGTTGCTGACTACTTTCATCTTAAAATAACTTTCAGAGGGACTGTGTCTAATCTAAATGACAGGACCATGTTCAAGCTACCTGGTAACAAAAGAATTAGACTAGAATAGCACCTGAAGAACGGGTCAGCATTTGTAGATTAAAGACACATTTAATTTGATTTTAGGAATAGATGGGATCCATCTTCCTGCGTATGCCCTGAGTAGACATCGTAGCTAGAGAACAACTTGCATTTATGTCATCTGCAAAAGATAAGAAGAATTTCTGTACATCATGTAACATGTTCTAGTTATGTAATGTCCTTAAATGCACCTTAAATGCAGATTAAGAAACTTCAGAGATGATGTAGACTAAACTGTGTGCTAAGAAATAAATTCAGCTCTAGTATCTAAATGGTTGCTAAGAGCTCTGATATGTTGGAAAAATTCTTAGTAACATGCTGAAATTTTGAATTGTACTTGCTGGAGTCTGAATGATATCCATGACACAAGTCAGCTGTGAAAGTAGAGTCTCTTTTCTAACACATCATTTTAGATGGATTCTCTGGTGGTTTTAAGTTAGACAAACTGTATTCTTCTTTTCTTCTAACCTTGCAGTTGGTGAATATATCATGGCTATTTGAAAAGAACCAAGAATAGGAAATTCATTTCTAGTTTTTATTGTTGCTTCTTGATAGTGCACTGCACGTAGTGTGAATGTTTCTCATATGAAGATATATAGAGGATCAGATTTACTTTATGTACCTTCAGATACATGTATGTGGACTGTTATCTTTATGGTCCTTAATAATATCAAAAAAGAGAAACAAAGTACACGCTACAGATTACTATCTGGCTTATTTTAAATTTCTACCATAAATTGGTTAACTATGCTGTGAACCTGTCTTTGGGAAAAATAACTTCTTAGGAGGAAAATATATTTAATTGTGGAAATGTTTTTAAATAAATGGAATTGCATTGTCTTAAAATCACAGGTAACCTGTCTCTTAAAAAAAAGGTGATGACTTGTAAAATGGAAGGAAGATGAACAAAATAGACAATTTAAATGCTGCATAAAGTTGTATGTTACTTATGTTACTAAAACTGTGTTGACAGGGCTGAAACAACAGTGAAAGAGAGTTCACTAGAGGTATCTGTCTGAGGAGATGTCAAGTGGAGACAAGTACACCACGGCTTGTTGACTGTCACTTTATTCCTACCAGAAAGAAAGACTTTTTAAAGTGAGGATAAACCAGTGACTGACGAATACGCCTAATGGTTGAAAAGGTAAAGGGAGCATGTGCGTCTTTTTATGACTGCATATTGAATACACCAATTCTAAAATTACATGCAGGATAATATGGTATCAAAATACAAACCAACTTTTATTAAATGAACCTTCTACAGGTTTATATCTCCAACAATATTTGTGTTTTCTCCTTATGGAAATGTGAGTAAATAGATTGTGTCTAGTATGGCAGTCCAAAATATATCTCCTTCGTATGAATCTTTTGTGTATCGCAAATAGAATTTAGCACATTTCCTTAACACCAGAATAAGTAACTGGTTGAGTTAATGCTTGGATGCAATATTCAATAGCTGTGTAATGTTCAGTCCTATTTTCAATAGAGAAAGGAACTACAAATGACTTCATGGCTCATTTGTTTTCTCTTTGCAGGAAATGTGAATCTTCAGTGGAATGAAAACAAAATCCACAAACATTGTATATATTTCTCTCTGTCTTTTTTTTAATTTTTATTTTAAATTAAATAATTGTGTATTTGAATTCATAGTTTTCAAGACACAATAACTCAGTAATGTTAATTTTCTGTGAGTACATTTAAAGAAAAAGGGAAAATCATGTTCAGGAACAGTGTTTAATGACTTAACATCCAAAATATGTGTCTGTTCAATTGACCTAATAGAATAGCCTTAAAATAAACTCCAATAGTATTTTAAAAGAGTTGGTCTATAACGGGTCATTTTTCAACAAGCCAAAAATCATCCATCCTCAACAAAATTTTCGATGACTCATTTTGCTGTCTTTCATACTCCCTTGATCTCATTAGCATGCAAGGCCTATCACATCAGACTTATGCATACAGAATGATACTTACTATAACCAGGAACATGCCCTTTATTTTTTCCTTGAAGAGAGGCAATCAGTTTGCTCCTTATCATCTCTGAACTTTAACCATGTGTCCTCAAGTCTTCATAAAAATCTTGTTATTCCATGCTCTCGTGTACAAATAATATTAACCCAGATCCTTCCTTTTGATGACAAAACTACTAGAGGGGAAGTGCAGAGTATTGAAAATACAGCTCCATCAGGAGGAGGGCAGAGCAACATTATTTATCTCTTCTAGCATGATCCCAAACTACTGACTTCCACCCCTTGCAAAGATCAACACAGAACATTGAGCCTGTTGGAAAGAAGAACAAAGGAAATGAATTCCCTTTTAGCATCAAGATTAATACTTTCTGATGGCTATGAAGGCAATAAACTGCTCTCCAGGTTTGTTGTTTCTCTTTCCTTCCCATATTCTGAGCTGCATCAAAAGAATTGTGGCCAGCAGGGTGAGGGATGTGATCCTGCCCCTCTGCTCTGAGCTGGTGAGACCACACCTGGAGTACTGTGTCCAAATATGGAGTCCTCAGCACAGGAGGGACATGGACCTGTTGGAGCATGTCCAGAGGACGACCACTAAAGTGATCCAAGGAATGGAACACCTTTCCTATGAGGACAGGCTGAGAGAGCTGAGACTGTTCAGCCTGGAGACCTGATAGTGGCCTTTCAATATCTAAAGGGGGGCTACAAGAAGGGGACAGACTCTTTAGCAGGGTCTGTAGTGATAGGACAAGGGAAATGGTTTTGAACTAAAAAAGAGGAGATTTAATTTGGATTTAAGGAAAAGGTTTTTACAATAAAGGTGGTGAAGCACTGGAACAGGTTGCCCAGAGATATGGTAGAAGTCCCATCCCTGGAGACATTCAAGGTCAGTCTGGATGGGGCTGTGAGCACCCTGATCTAGCTGTAGGTGTCTCAGTACATTTGAGAGGAGTTGAACTAGATGACCTTTAAAAGTCTCTTCCAACTCTAAGGATTCTATGATGATTTTCATGATTTCTGCATATAGATTATATGTATTTGTTGAACAGTAACTTCTTATTTTCATCACTGATTTTGGGGCCAGTGTGGTAATGTTGATTCTATTTCAGTTATATGTTTGGAAGGAATACTTTAGATTTAATAAGACTGCTCCTAATTTTTTGAGAAATCCATGTCCATATAATTTAGTAATTAGTAATTTAGTAATTTTTAAGCAGATACGGTCAACTTCACTGTTACAGATGTTTAGTTAGCTATCATGGAGTATATGCAAATTCCTGGTCTTGCTTACTTTTTTATAATAACTAGAATTGTCAAGACACAGTAAGTAATTTACTCATGGCTACAAGGCTAATTTCATTACCAGTTCTTGAGTGCATCCATTAACATTTTCAGACTATATGCTCAAAATATTTTGGGATGAACTTTTATAGTTGTTTAATTCCTAGCTTCAACCGAAGATACAGTTGACCCTATTTCTCTCGAAGTCTGATGAAGTTTAAGATACACAGTTCTCCCTTGTAACAGCGTGTGACTAGTTGTATAAAAAAAAAATTAAAAAGCAATAAAAAGAGCATCAGACAAGAAGGATTAATTGTATCTTCCTTAAAGTACCACCATACTTACAGTTTTCTAAGAGGACTAGTTTCTTCAGAGACCATGAGTGGATTTTTGTGATCCCCATTTTTCAAATGCATAATAGTGATTTTCAGACCTTAAAAGTGGTGCAAAACAGAAAAGTTTGGGATTAGTTTCTGTAGTCAAAATGCTTCCTGGAACATGGACAGGAAAGTTGTTCAAAAAGTAATATGTTGAACGTCCTTGCTAATTCATAGTTGCAGTGGAATAACAGCTGGCAAATACAGTTCCCAGGACATACAGATGTATTTTCTTGCATGTATGTATATGTACCTTTCACTTGACATGTCAATCCTCACAGATACAGAGTTCATTTTTTTTTATTTTTCATGATTTTGGTGCACCAGGAAACCATTTGGCCCTAAGAATATACAACAGCCAAGTGGCAGCTGCTTGAAGCATTTTTCCATTGAATATAATGGCACTGAAGTGGAAGTGCCAAGTGCTATTATGCACTAACAGTGTAGTCAAGAAAAGTACCCATCTGCAGAAACCATGGAGCAAGGTAGAAACAGAACAATGAAATAAATGCGAAAGCTGTTGGAGCCTCAGGATGAGAAAAACAAGTGATCTGCCATAATGCTTAACAAAAGGAGAGACATGAACAGTTATTTGGGCTTTCATGGTTACAAACGTAGTAAGGAGTAAGCAATATTCCCTTTGGCACAGAGCCCTCTCACCATTCTAATGTTTGCTTCCTCTCTAGAAAGCAAGCTCCCCGCATGTGCAATCATAGCCTCATCATGAGAAATAAGAACTGAACCACTACTGCTTGCTTGGATATGAATTCTCCATGTCTCGCCTCCTATTGTAATAACATAACTCCTTAATAGGAGTTAAATGAGAGAA
This sequence comes from Penelope pileata, assembly GCA_013396635.1. NCBI lineage: Eukaryota > Metazoa > Chordata > Aves > Galliformes > Cracidae > Penelope > Penelope pileata. The sequence continues at coordinate 47,777 of WBMW01005776.1, forward strand.
GAAAAGGCAATGTGCAAAGTCAGAGCACCAAAAATTTTACCCTTAGAGCAATGCTAAATAGAAGCAGTCTTTAAAAGCAGAGGCCTGATTAAAAAAATCTTCTAGCTCCTGATTTGTGTAGCATATTAGTCATATCTGTGTGAAAGCCAGGACTTCAGCAGATAAACTTGAAATGTTATTGCTCACCAACACAGCTCCTAGATACAGAAGTATGCATTGCCTTCGGTTGTGCCTTTCCTAGCGTACTCAGCCTCTACCCGTGAAAATGTTGATTTGGGATGTCAAAGTGTCATACATGGTTAAGCACAGGGCTGCAAAAGGTAGAAAACAGAATAAGTAAGAGTCAAGTATACGGATGAAAAGAAAACAACATAAAGCAGTTTTATATTTTCTTTGAGGTTTTCTTTGAGAGTGAAAATACTGGTGTGTTAAGTAACCGAAGTTGCATGAACAAATATTAACTGTGACAGAAAACAAATTATGCTCAGTCCCGTGCAGAGTGATAACTTATTTTTATCTTAGTTGTAGAATGGTGGCTTCACAGAATTGTAGTGCATCAATCATAGTCTTCTTCCACTTTGAATTTCCTAATAATTTTCCTCTTGAGTCATATAGTAAACTTCTCTGAGGTCCATGACCATTGTCTTTAATTTCTCACCAGTAATCTTCTGAACCTATTAGAATTTGCTCAAAAGGTGAGGTTAAGTATCACCAGATATTTGAGTTGTATCCACCCTTATCTCTTTACAGCTTTTCTTCAATAATTTTTGCAAACATGGACCATGAATTCTTCCAATTTTCTAGATTAGTTGAAAGTTTGCTTTAAATAGTGTAGTTCACACAATGTCTCATCATTCCTTCTCACTGTTCTCAGATAACAGTGTCTTTTGACAGTGTATCTTCCACTTTTCCCATAAAAGTTAGCCATTCTCTCTTTTCTAAAATCCTAGTCTTCCTCTGCAGTCTGTATGCTCCTGCTCCAGATTCTTTTCATTCACACCTGTGCAAAAAAGCTTCAATGCTCTCTGACTTCTGGGCAAATCAATATTATTCCATCACATTCTTGTTTCACTTTACGTTCCTCTCCATCATATTCTTTACTCTAGTTCTTTTATTCTTAAAATAAGACAACAACATAGCTGAGCAACAGTAACAAACATGATTAAAAGTGAAGCACCTAAAAATGTGAAAAGACTACCCACTAACTTAGAAGTCTACACATCAAATCGTGAGGAGATAATTTCAGAAATATAGAAATACATATTTTAACAACATGTTACTGCAACACCCATAGACAAAAAAGGAATTTGACAGTAGGAAGAAAGCAGGAAGCTATGACACAAAATATTTCTGTGGTTAATGCTCAAGTATACAAAATATCATAAAAAGCTATATGCATTCACTTTGATTTTACTATCTTTTCTGAGTATTATTGTGCGCTTTGTTTCAATGGTCAATGAGATTTATTGAATATAGAGAAGTGAAATAAAAAGTAATGTAAATTAAAATTGTCCCTACTGTAATTCTCAAGAAAATAACAAACAAAGCAAAAGAAAGTTAAGACTTGCTTTTAGAGAAAGAGACTCAAGTGCCCAATGAATTAAAGCCAGTAACAAGCATGTATTATGTGTATGCTCCTTTGATCGAAGACAGTTGGCATGAAAGCCTCAATCTTCAACTGCTCCTAAATTCAAGTGATTTGCAATTAATGAAGTTCAGGTACTGATTATGATATCTCTTTCTGCTCCCTACCTTAGATCTGATTTATTCCACCAGAATAAACCTTGCGTTTTAACTAGCTTTTTGTTCTTTTTTCAGTTCACCTAGAACACTACATAGGACAAGCAGGGAGACGGGATGCTACATCTTAGTGGCTTAATAGAGTTCACTGCTATATGATGAGGAGTAATGATACACACGGTTTGAGAAGTATGCAGTAGTCAGGATGTGCTGCACGTCTTGACTATTGACTCTTCTAGTGCAGTTCAATATTTCTAAACTTAAATTTCTGAAGGAAGTGGATTGTGAATGATTGCACAATTAACTGCACAGTTAATTGTTCTCTGCAGTAGTGTAAAAATATGAACTACAAAGCAAGAAGCGTGGTATTAACATCAAGTAGAACAGTTATGGTTTAAAGATTTTTGGGCAAGATTTGAACTAGACAACACTTTGCTTTTCTATTTACGAGCAAAGAATTTCTAGTTGTCTGTAACATTCTTTAATTAGAACAATGAAAATATTCTATACATTCAAGGCATAATTTAGCATTGTATTCAAGCATATGATTAATTTAAAAACTCATGAAAAGGATTATGCATTTTCTTAAATTTAAATATCTGATTAAGTAGCTCACCAGAGCCATCAAACAAAAGGAATAAAATCTCAAAGAGAATATAAACAAAAAATCTATTTTTTTAACAAGGTATGTAAATAAACAGTACAACCTTCTGTTACAAGATGTTCTACATCATATTTTTTCTTTTAATTTCAAAAATCCATCCAAAGCTTTTTGAATGTATTAATGAAAAAAAAAAAAGTAAATTTAAATTGAACCTCAGCTTACTAAAGTCAAAGAGGAAGTGCCGTTCTGTACTTTGGTCCGTTTTGTATTCTGCCCTGAGCATATTCTGGCTGCAGTTAGAACTAGAAAGATTGTTATGTTATTGAGATATTTGGCCTTCAGTTTCTGCCATACTTTCAAGTAAGCACCTTTTACACTTTTCTGAACAGTGTAAATGAGCACTGCTAGAAGCATTCCAAAGCTCAGAGGTGGAAGTTAATTTACTAAATTTCTTAGGTTCTCTTGAAAACTCTACAGACACCTATTTTAAGAGACCTAAATACCACTGAGATTCTGACTGTTAAGTTCTTAGAATTAGTTTAGTTAAAATTATACAGAGAGGAATATAAAGGTATTTAAAATTTTTGTTTGTATGCTCTTCCTATATTGAAAACTATACTTCCTCCTTTTTCTTCAAAGTACGTGATGTCATATGAAAGATACACAGTATTTAAGATGTCAGGTTTCTTAACATGAGAACACAACTGAATATTTTTGTGTAGGGAAAATGTCTTTATGACTTAGACATAAAGCCGATAACGATTTAGACAATTCTGCCCACGTATTTTCATAGTAATATTTATATCAATAGATGAATTGTCACTCCTAATTGCTGACACTAGTTGGTCCAGTTTCTTAATGAGAAACAAAAAGTAAATCAAGTCTTTAAATATTTAGTTGTGAATATAACAATGGCAACTTCATAATATTTTGATCATATTCCTCTATTTTCAGAAAAGTTGAGAGTAATTTTTTCTTTCAAATATGATGAAGAATGTGTCATTTATGCATCTACATAGCTTTGGCATAGTGTGATCTATGAATACTATTCATATTTATACAGTTTTTCTTATTTAATTTAAAATTAGTACAATCAACTAAGGAAATACGTGAGTTAAGATACTGAAAAGTCTGTCAACTCATTTTTAAGCAAGCCTCCTCATTTTGGAGGCTTGAAAGATCTTTTAGTATGAACTTTAAAATGTAGGGTCACAGAAACAAAAGAAAAAATAAGTTTTCAACATAAAAGATATGCATGGGATTCTTGCCTTTATTTGAAATATGCATTTTGGGGAACATTTATGTCTTGATTTGAATGATGCACTGAGTTCATGCATAACCATTACTTAAATAGTCTAATACTTCTTTTTCTTCCTATTTCTTGAACTGAACACCCTAGAGTGACTAAGAGTCATGGTTTTACATGTCATCCTTTATTATTCATTAAATTTACTGGCATAATCAGAGAGGACTTAACATACTTAACATATAGCCTGCCTAGGCAAGCATTCTTTCTGATTTCCTAATTTTCTTGAAACACTTCCTCTTTCTTTTGCAAACTAATGGTATCAAAAGTTCTTCTTATATCTGGTAATGGAAAGCTAATTGAACACGATAGCACTGCAAACAGTTATACTTGTTGAAACAATTTTTTTTTTTTTGCATATTTCCTTTTACTTTTGATATGAAATTAGTGGAAAATGGTATTTCAATTTCAGGTCTCTCCATGCCTAAAGATCTATGTGCTTTTTGCTTTGCTCCTCCTGTTACTATGAATGTTTGGTCTCTATAACTTTTCTAATATATTTGAAGAATTATTTCTTCAGCAGGGCTGAAACAGAAATTACTTCTTAGAAGAGTTATCTCCAGATCTCCAAATCTACGCATTGGTTTTTTCAAGGTACTTTACCTTATTTGCTTTTCTTAAATACTTCTCCTCTATCTTTAAAAACTACATAGTATTTAATTATGAAAGGATATACAAGTGTTTTGGTTGAACATAAATAGAAATCGGAAAGTGTAGGAAAGTCTTATTTCTTTTCCATCAGAATATCACAGAATCACAGAATCACAGAATTGCAGGGGTTGGAAGGGACCTCAAGAGATCATCGAGTCCA